>JAVJIF010026639.1:0-67658 GCA_038442645.1 Agave tequilana
GTTTCTTAAGGATATGTGCACTAAGAAGAGAAAGACTAATGTTCCAAAAAAGTCTTCTTTGCCACTAACATTAGTGAGCTATTATCGGGTCCGATCCCTGTCAAGTACAAGGATCCAGGTAGTCCCACAATTGCCTGCACAATAGGACAAGCGAGATTAGTCGTGCACTTCTTGACTTGGGGGCAAGTATCAACTTGCTTCCATTCTCTGTTTATCAACAACTCGGGTTGGGTGATCTTAGTCCAACTCGAGTCACCATCCAATGGCTGACCGTTCTGTTAAAGTTTCAAAAGGGGAGATTAGTGATGTCCTGATCCGGGTAGGAGAGTTCATTTACCCTGTTGATTCATAGTTCTGGAGACACAACCTGTGTCCAACTCTAATCATAGGGCTCAAACTCCTGTTATCCTAGGGAGGCCATTCCTTGCTACTGCTAATGCCATCATCAATTGTCGGAATGGGTCTATGAGGTTACCTTTGGGGACATGACTCGAGAAGTCAATGTCTACAATCTAGGAAAATAACCCCGCGATATCGAGGACCAAACATTTGAGGTCAACCTAATTGAGAACTTGACAAGTGAACATGGGGAAGAATTGGAATTAGAAATAGAGTTTGACTTCGGGTTAGAGTCTGACGACTTTAATCTTGATCAGGTTGTAGATTCTGCTGTGAATTGGGCCTCAAACCCTATTTCACTAACAATGGAGCCAACAGAACTGACTAGTCCTTCCAGTGAGCATTCCTCTTCCTTAGAATTGAAAGTCTTACCTGCGCATCTCAAGTACGCCTATCTAGGCGAACAAGAGACCTTTCCTGTCATCATTGCCTCCCATTAAATGACGGGGAAGAAGAAGATCTGAAAGCTATTCTAAGAAAACATAGGGAAGCCATTGTGTGGACTATGACTGATATCAAGGGATTAAGTCCAACCATCGTTCAACATCGCATTCATCTCAATGAAGACGCCACACCTAAAAGAGACCCGCAGCGTAGGTTAAACCCTATAATGCAAGAGGCTGTTCATGCTGATGAAATCATAAAACTCTTAGACAATGGGATAACTTATCCATTTCTGATAACCAATGGGTCAATCCTGTCCACGCGGTTCCGAAGAAATCCGGTTTCACCGTAGTGGAAAATGAGAACAAAGAGTTGGTTCAAACTCGACTTCCCACGAAGATCCGAGTTTGCATCGACTATAGGAAACTGAATGCTGCAACTCGTAAGGACCATTTTCTACTCCCTTCATTGATCAAATGCTTGAACGTTTGGCGGGTCACGAGTATTACTGTTTCTTGGACGGTTACTCGGGCTATAACCAGATCCCTATCGCTCCCGAGGACCAAGAAAAGACTACGTTATATGTCCATTTAGGACATTTGCTTATCGTCGAATGCCCTTCGCTTATGCAATGCCCCGGCAACGTTTAACGTTACATGTTGAGTCTTTTCTCTGATATGGTAGAACGATTCTTAGAGATCTTATGGATGATTTCTCCATCTATGGAGATTCATTCACTCAATGTCTCCACCATTTAGAACTCGTCAACGTTGTGCTGAGAAAAATCTGACACTGAACTGGGAGAAATGCCACTTCATGGTAAAACATGAAATTGTCTTGGGTCATGAAATCTCCAAGAAAGGAATTGAAGTGGATAGAGCCAAAATCGAGGTTATTGCTAAGCTTCCCATGCCCAAATGTTGTAAGGACATTAGATCCTTCTTAGGACACGCTGGTTTCTACCGAAGATTTATTAAGAATTTTTTGCAAAATTGCTAGGCCCTTGACTAATCTGTTAGCTATGGATATGTCCTTCACTTTCGATGCTGAATGCATAAATTCTTGGGAGAAGCTTAAGAGAGAGCTTATTTCTGCACCAATCATATCTGCACCGGATTGGTCTAAGCCGTTTGAGATCATGTGCGATGCTTCCGATTTTGCCATAGGCGCTGTCCTAGGACAACGCATTGATAACAAGCAGCATGTGATCTACTACTCTAGTAGGACTCTCAACGATGCTCAACTGAACTACACTACGACTGAGAAGGAATTCTTGGCAGTAGTGTTTGCCTTAGAGAAGTTTCGTTCCTACCTACTAGGGTCCAAAACCACCATTTTCACGATCATTCTGCGCTTAGGTACCTCATGATGAAGAAGGATGCCAAGGCCCGACTCATTCGTTGGATCCTTCTTCTTCAAGAATTCGATCTGAGATTCAAAATAAGAAAGGCGTAGAAAATGTCGTTACTGATCACCTCTCACGGATCCCTAATTCCCCATGCAACAAATTACCATAAATGAGGATTTTCCTGATGAACATCTCTAGCTATCTCTAGGGAACCTTGGTTTGCTGATATAGTGAATTACTTAGTCACAAACCAAACTCCGTCTCATTGGTCCAAAAATGATGTTTATCGGTTCTTATCCAAGTCCGGTATTTCTTTTGGGAGGAACCGTATCTTTTCAAGTACTGTTCTGACCAAATTATTAGGAGATGCATTCCCGATGAGGAGGTTAAGAGTGTTCTATCTTTCTGTCACGAACTTGCATGCGGTGGAAACTTTGGTCCCCGCAAGACCGCTGAAAAAGTGCTACAAAGTGGGTTTTTGGCCCACTCTGTTCAAGGATGCTTATGAATTTTGCAAGACGTGCCCTAGATGCCAAATGGTAGGAAGGATTTCAAACCGAAATATGATGCCCCTAAACCCAATTCTAGAAATAGAACTCTTTGATGTTTGGGGCATCGACTTTATGGGTCCATTTCCTAATTCATTGGGAACACCAATACATATTGGTTGCTGTGGATTACGTGTCCAAGTAGGTAGAAGCCATTCCTTGTAAAACTAATAATAACAAAGTTGTCATAAAGTTTTTGAAAGAGAACATTTTTTCCCGCTTCGGAACCCCTCGTGCTATCATCAGTGATAATGGCACTCACTTTTGCAATAGATCTTTTGAAGCTCTTATGCGAAAGTATGCCATAACTTACAAGTTGTCCACACCTTATCATCCTCAAACCAGTGGGCAAGTTGAGGTTTCAAATAGACAGTCAAGCTTATATTGGAGAAAAACTGTGAACCAAAATCGGAAAGATTGGTCCATCAAACTTGTAGATGCTCTATGTGCCTACAGGACCGCTTTCAAGATGATTCTAGGAATGTCTCCCTATAGGTTAGTCTATGGCAAACCTTGTCACTTGCCCGTTGAGTTAGAGCACCGAGTCTTATGGGCAATCAAGCAGTTGAATTTCGACTTGACTAAGGCCGGTGACCTTCAGAAATTACAAATTTTCGAATTGGAGGAATTGAGAAATGAAGCCTATGAAGATGCTAGGATCACTAAAGATAGAGTCAAGATTTTTCATGACAAGCACATCATAAGAAAAACCTTTGTCCCTGGACAAAAAGTCTTACTCTATAATTCTAGGCTTCATCTTTTTTCAGGAAAATTGAAATCGAGATGGACTGGGCCATTCGTTGTAAAAACCGTGTTTCCACACGGTGCAGTTGAGATCAGTGACACCAAGAATGGAAATAACTTAAGGTAAATGGTCAACGCCTTAAACCTTTCTTGGAATCGGTGCCGGTAAATAAAACGGCTATGGGTCTTTTTGACCCAGTGTATCGGTAAATTTCCTCCTTTTCATTTTTATTTCACACACTTATACATTTCTTTCATACATTGGGACAATGCATGAGATAAGTGTGGGGGAGGGTTCTAACATGACTGATTAAAAAAAAAAAAGAAAAAAAACTTTTTGAAGGGGTAGAACAATATTTTGATATATTTTTTGTAAGAAATAAGTCAATTTTAAGGAATAGGAGAATCATAATTAGGATTTCTTACACTTAGTCAAAATAAGATAACTTGTTTGATTTTTAGGGTCAGAAAGAAAATTTGTGAAAGTAATTTAGTCTTGATATTTACCTTGATGACATATGCACATTAAATACACTTATACACTTAGGGTTTAAAACAGAGACTCTTATGCCTTATAAAAAAAAAATATATTGTGAAAAAGAAAAAAAAACAAGTCTAATTATTGATTAGTAGGTGCTTTGGCCTAAGCAAGTCTTAGTATTTATGCAAAAGATAATTAGATAAGTTTGAAAAAAAAATGTGTATATAAATCCTCTGATTAAGTTGGGTATTTATGCCTCATGAAGCATAAGTATTCACCCCTAAAAGGGGTACATCGTACAAATAAAAACCTTGATTTCGTGCCCTTATCTGCTCGAGTGTTTAAGTCCTTAGGGTGTTTTCTCACCTGGTGCCCTAAAACTGTCCGGTTTGGGTGTCACCGACTGAATGCTCGTTACATGGGCAGATTAGAAAGCCTAATGAAATTGAGGAATAAATTTCACCAAAAATAAATAAATATAAGGCATAGGAGTTAATGTTAAAGAACCCTTAGTCAACTTCACAGTCACGATGGTGCATACGACTCAGGGTAAATTAATAGACTAGATGAGAAGTACAATTTGACTCCTTACTTTAATTGATGACATGTTTTTGAATAGAAACTAGGTTTAGGAATGAAAAATTGATATTCCTATAACTTATAGATTACTTAAACTCTCACAGATATACTTCAAATATTTTCTCCTTAAAAAAAAATGCTTTTCGAAAATACTAACCTTTTTCTCTTTCTTCATGGATTTTGTGGGTGCAATCCACTAAAAATCCTCACGAGACAAAACCCATCCTCTAGGGGAAACCTAGAGGTTTAACGGCTTGTTGCACATGCTCAGTGACCTGCGAAAGTGGTCTAATAATTAATTAGAATGAGTCTGATGTTTTGCTCGAGGGCGGGCAAAAGATAAGTGTGGGGGTGTAATTAGTCACATATGTTACATTTACATTGTCACCTTACTATGCTTTTTAGCTAATAAATCATATTAATAAGTTTTCTTTTTCTTTGCTAAATGTAGGCCCAAGTGCTCAAAGAAAGAAAGAGAAACAAGCCCAAAAGCCCACCAAATTCTGAATTAATTCAGAATAAATTCGAAATGAAGAAATTAGGGCTAAATCTTGGCATATCAAGAGGTTGAGAAGAATCCTCCCTGAATCGAGCGATTGAAGCCACAAAATCAAAGGCTGTTTCGTCAACGGTTGGAGCAGAAATAAGAAAACCAGCAGAAGATACGGGACAAACACCAAACCAAAGATCTCCCCCGTTTTGGTGTGGCCACCTGGCCACACCAGGGCCGCGAAAACGCGCCCAAGCCGCGTTTCCACGGCTATCTTGTGGCCATTCGGGGAGCGTTTGCTCCCCCAATCTTCCCGGGATCCTCACTGTTAGGTTTTGCCTATAAATACTAGCTTCAGCAAAGAAAAATGCAGCGAAGACTAGGATTAAGTTTTGTGTTTATTTTCTTAGGATTTAGGCTCTTTGTTAGCTAGCACAAAAGTTGTAATCTTGTTATTTACTTTGTAGTCCAGTATCAAAACTTGTGAGAGAGAGGAATTGAGTGCTTGTACTTGAAGATTGAAGTAACGTCAATACAAAAGTCGGGCCAAGTTTTCTTCCACTTGCAGTATGGTATGGTTTGCATTATTTCTATGCTTTCTTCTTCATTATTCTCTATGAGTAACTAAACGGTTTCTGGGCTAGCTATCATAACTCTCTCTTGTTCTTCTTCTCTTCTGTTTTTAAAGAAAAAAACCCAATGAATCATTTGCATGCCTCACTTAAAAGCCTTTCTTTTTGAAAGTGTTCTTGAAGGCACATGAGGATGGGTTTGGATTGTTGAACTCTCACTTCTTTCATGAAAATCTTTTGAATTGTTTTTACTTCATTCTTGCTTCTTCGCGCTTGATGATTTAATATTCAATTTCTAACGATTTCTCGAAGAAACGACTGCACTTTTCCAACCATCTTATGTGCTTTGCTTAAAGCTTTCTAAAAAATTAACTTTAAGTTTTGCAAATGATCACTTTGAGGCACTTGATATTTTAATGGAAGAATGAATAATTGAGTAGTGAGATAGTGAGCCCAGATTTGCTTCAATATTATAACAACAAAACAATTCTCAAGTTTTCTAAATCACCTTCTCCAAACCTTTTCTAAAAGTTACAGTTTCTCTTTTAATCATCTCTTCTTTCCATCTTCTTTTCCATAAAAAGAAAAAAAACGAACACAACTCTTTGTTTGAAAAAGATTTACCGAAAAGCTTCCATCGCATTCCTCCTCGTGGACACGACCCGTTAGCCACAAGCTACACGGTAAACTCTTAAACTCTTTGATTGTTCTTTCTTTTAGCAATCAAACCTGAAGGGGTCTACTAACAGACTCGGACCCGCACGGGAACGATTACCCCAGTTGACTATAATCTGTTGGCCAGGGGATTGAGGTAAATGACGGGCATTCCGCCATCATTGAATCCCAGTCTTTGAATCCTTGTTCGGGGATAACCGCCTTTGCTTACATGGTGGGAACAACTGAAGAGATGGCCAAACAATTCGAAGAGCAGGCCTAAGTCCAATGGGAACAATTCGATATGATTCGAGCCCAGCAAGAATCTATCGACACCCTTAAGCAGATGCTAGCTGCTTAAGGACAAAAAGAAGACGAAGGCTAAGACTCATTCCAAAAAGTCCAATGACAAACAGAAGGAAGGGGAGAGCTCATCCTCTGTGAACACTGAGAGTGAAGAGCATTCTGACTCTGAGCCACCTAAGTCTTCATTTGAAGAGGAGGATAACTCAGAGTATGGGAGCATTCATTCCAAAAGGATGAGCAAATTGGAGCAATGCCTTGAGGCCCTCGCCAACTGATTAGTCTCTAAAATTGTATATTTCATATCACATCTTCACATTTATTCAATATTAAATCCTGTTAATAATACCTCTCTTGCATATTTCTAGGTCCATGGAATAAAATAAAGAAGAAGACCCAAAATCACCATTTAATTGATGATTAAAAGCCTACAAAGATAGCCATTGACCTTGGAGGGTGATTTCGTCAAATCGAGGGCCCAAATCTGGATTCTAAGATATACAACCGATAGGGGACAAGCGGGGGGCGCACAGCAGGCGGCGCCACGCGCACTGCCCTAGAATTGCCGCAAAAATGTGACAATGTTGTGGAGCCACGCGCCAAGATTTGACGTGCGGCTCCGTACAGACTCCCTAGTGCCCCCTTTCGCCTATAAATATCCTAAGATTTTCAGAGCAAGGAGAGGAGGAGTTTTGAGTAGTTTTTATGATAGTTTTTAGGGTTTTCTTCTCCATGTTGTAGTTTTAGGGTAGTTTAGGTTAGTTATTCTTTCTTCTTCCTCTTTGTATTTTTCATTTCTTATAGATCTTGTAATAAGAAAGAGAGTGGTACATGGTTAGAAAGTAAGAGTGCTTGTAATGAAAGGTGACAATCTATAAAAGGTTCTCTCTTTACCTCTCTTTGTTTTCTTCTTTCTAACTCCTTTTACATATTTAGCTAATTTTCTCTCATGACAACTAACTACTAACCACTAACTTGCTAACTTCTTACTTGATAACCCACATGAATCTAATAGTCTCTACTTTGACTTACTCTTGCAAGAGCCATTGATGGCTCATGATGATGGATTCAAACACTCTAACATCCTAACTCTCTAACAAGCTAACATTACTTTACTCCATGCTTACTCTTATTTAGTTTTGATAGTTTATGTAGCCCCCGTTCCCGGGATACGTACCCAGGTACGTGTCCCAACTTTTTTGGCTGTATTATTGTAATTTTCTTCCAGTATTTATTTTAATTGTGATTTCTCATGTTTTTGGTATCAGATCTAGATTCTCAGTCTTAGAGTCAGCCCTAACCAGGACCGGGATTCCGATACCTGCATACCGCCCGATTTTACCTTTTTGGTAGTCCGATTTGACCAATTTTAGTTTCAGACACTATTTTCTAATATTTGGGATTTTCATGATTTTCTGAAATTTTTAAGAATTTTTCTGCAAAATCTCCAAAACCGGTGTTGATTGGCATCACTGACTGATTCCCAGATTTTTAGTTTTCAAACGGAATTGAATTTTCAAAAACGGCTTTCACGTTACTTCTTAGAATTTCATTTTCTACCTAAATACATTTTTTGAAATTTTCTAAATTTATCAAAATTTGACCGATTCTGATGTCGGCTGGTATCGCCATGAGATTTCAGAATTTTTAATATAAAAACTACATTGAATTTCTCGAATTTGATTTCATCGAGCATCTTAAAATAATATTTTTTATTTTTGAGAATTTTTTGGAACGTTTCTGAAGCAGTCAAATTTCGCCCTATTTAAATAATAATATTATATACCGACGTTTTCTTTTCTTACTTTTTCCTTCTCTACTCCCTACTTTATACTCCCAGATATTATAATAAATTAATTATTTAATAATAAATTTTTTAAACTAATTTTCTTTCTTTTTCCTTATTTTTTTCCTTTTTCTTTAATTTTCTTTCTTTTTCTTCTTTTCTTTTCTTCTCCTTCACTCCACATCCATACCCTGCAACCTCTTCCACCGCCGACTGCAGCAGCAGCCAGGCTATGATGGGCTGCTGCTGCAGCCCTCTCCCCCATCCCATTTCATCATCACACTTTCTCTTCTCTTTTCTTCTCTATTAAAACACTTCTTTCTTCCTTCTCCTTTCCAATTTCAATTCAACTCCAAACCAACTATTTCAAACAAAACCAAACAAAAGCTAACTCCACCACCGTCGCCTCTACAACCGAAGCCGCCGCCGCCTCCCCTAGCCGCCGGCCACACACCCCCCACCTCCCCACTTCCTTCTCCACTTCCATCACCCCCAAACACCCCTCCTCCTTCTTCAATTTCAGTCAAATCCATCACCACAATTTCATCTTCTTCTCCAAAATTCTCCACCAAACTACCTCCTCCGCTTCCAACCCCCAATCACCATCTCCTCCTCCTCCTCCTCCTCCTCCAACTTTCCAGAACCACCACCAACCACCACAACCACCACCACTACCAACAACAACCACCACCACCAACAACCACCACCACCACCAACACACCCAACAACAACAACACCTCCAACTATTACCCTTCTCTACCACCTAGGCCGCCTCCTCCTAGCCGGCCGCCCCTCCGCTGGTGGCGGCGGGCCACCCATCCCCCTCCTTCTTCTTCTCTTTCTTTCTTTCTTTCTTTTCTTTTTTCTTTTTCTTTTATGCTTTCCTAATATAACTACTTTCTTTTTCCCTAAATACCCCCTACAACCCCTTATTACTTCCTCATAATTTCAATCCTACCCCTCCCCATTAATTCTTATTTTCCCTTTTAAAATAACCATATACTCTCTCTCTCTCCTCACTCACTCTCTATTCTCTCTCTCCTCTCTCATTCCCTCTCTAATATATTTATAATATTTATTATATATATTTATATATATTTATGGGCTAATGGCTTGCTCGCACTGATTCGTGAATTTCTCAGACTTTTCTCGATATTTTCATTCTAGTGTTAGGTAAGTACATTTCTTTGACATTTCTTGCTTTAATACCATCGTTTCATATTTAATAATTATTATCTTGCTTTTAATATATGATGTCTCTTTATGCAAGTTGGTATATGTTATATAAATGATTTCTAAAAAAATTATCATGTTTTATAAATAGCTGTCGGTCGTTATTATACCTTGTCGAACCGGTATTATACCGGGTATGCCTAAATCTGCTCTCGCTTCACTCCATTTCGCATGGCTAATAAATAGATAAATTTATTATTATTATTAGAAATAATGTTGTGAAGAGTTTGAAATGTTTATGCCGTTCTCCTGTACCATGTTACGTGACTAGTTGATACCTAGTATTTGATGTTGCGACTCTCACCGATATATTAGTTACCTGACCCTGATATGTATACACCGGTACTTGCCATGCTATACTTATTATTTGATATCTGATACCGGCACTTGCCATGCTATACTTATTTTTTGATATCTGATACCGGTACTTGCCTTGCTATACTTATTACTTGATATCTGACACGGTACTTTCCATGCTATACTTATCGCCTGCTACCTGACACCTGATATAATAACACTTGACACTTGACATGCTATCACCTGGTACTGGTACACTTGATTTGATATTATGGCACCTATATTATATTGCATATTCATGACTATTACTTTTACGGAGACTTGGTATGATTATTATACTGTTACCAGATATTTGGTACTCCTCAACTCCTGAACTACTGAACTCCTGTATTCCTGAAACCCCTGAAAAAGGGTGACTCCTGATATTATACTCCTGTTAATTCCCGTAGTTGGATAATCATGGTTATACTGTATACACTTGTGGACATTATCACTGGACAAATTCTAATAATTAGACAACTTACACTGGGATGGGGGGAACTAATGAGTACCGATATAGTCTCCATGTTTATGTTGGTCTTATAGTGTCGCGCGGTCATATACTTAGATTCGACCTAGAGGACACCAGGCGCTTCCGTGGGGTGCACTGACACCCCTACTCCCCTGCCTGCCGGTTGTGCCATAAGCCCCTGGGCCTATTCCTGTGGGAGCGGTGACATCCTATTCCTGTTCGGGTGTACAATAAGTCCCCGGTACCTAGCGGTACGTTCTGGCTCAGCACCGGATACTCCTTGACCGTTGTCCCGGGCATGTACGGGATTCATTCTAAGCATGGTTCGTCGATCTCCATCAGTTTTCAATAACTTACTCTCTGGTCTGTATGCTGAGATATGTGGGATGGGACACATTCTGACATATACAAATCAGATGAGTCTTAATAGCTTAATAATAACATGCTCCTGATATATGATTAGCTATACACTTGATCTATACTGCTCACCACTTATACCTGTGCTATCTTATTGGATTACTTGATTGCTTCTATACTGTTTCATTATTATGTTATTGTGAAGGAAAAATCAGGTATATAAACTCAGATTACAGTGACATGAGGTATAGGGTATATATATGAGGGTTTCCTTGTTTGGATTACTCCTTCGACATACGAATCTCACAAATCAATAATGTGAGCTTGTATAACTGATTTTCCTGTAGTTACTTTACTTACTGTCTCATTTCATGTTCATATGTGCTTATTTCATGATACACATTTCCTGTACACATGTACCTGTTATGCACGCCACTTGGCTTTACTATATGTACTCGCAGGGTTGCATCTGATAACCCTGGATTCTCATGTCCAGATTCTAGAGTTCGGACCTTGGTGGCCTTGCTGGAGCTGATCAGAGTGCACAACGGATCCTTCCGTGGCGATCATGGTGTAGCAGAATCTTGGACGCCGCCGTAGCTCTTCCTTCCAGCTCTTCTCCTGTTTGGCTTACAAGGTCCCTCTTGTTGAGCACCTTTCAGCTTCTGTATATCTCTCTATGTATTATACTCTTGTATTTATGGTGTTATAATATTCTTGTAATATTGTATCACTCTTTGTGGTAACCATGTACTTGTACTTTTCTATTGAAATGTATATTACCACTGTGCTTCCGCACTCTGATTCTTGTATGTATTGATGCTTAGCGTATATACGTGAGGGTATCTTTGACCTGCGTATATACGTTGCAGTAACGTCTCGGTACCCGCGGGATCGAGGCGCCACAGTTTAAGTGTAACTTGCACATATCTTGTTGAGTTTGATGTGAAAGTTATCTTATAGATCATGCTTTTAAATGCTCTTGAACCAAGGACTAGTGATGGCCAGGATACATGTGAGGCAACTATCACTAAGAGGTTAGCATGGTTAGTGGAGTCATTAGTAGTTAGTAGCCATGTGTTTTCTTTTCTTTTTACTTTGTTTTAGATATATCCTAAAAACCACAAATACCATCTTTCCATGTTTTCCACTTCTTCGTGTTTCACCGTACTCTTCTCTTTCCGTTCTTTGTTTTTTTCTTCTTTTGACTCTTTAAAATGTTGAAGAAACTTTAACACACACGTGAACATTCCGCTAAAACTTCTATCGCTTCCTGTCCCTATGGATTGACCCATTTAGCCTCTATGCTATAACAGAAGTATTGAGGAAGTCAAAGCACGCACTTTTAACTATTGATTTCAAAACATACACTTTTTGTGCACGATTTTTCCCCGATCAAATTTTGGCGCCGTTGCCGGGGATGGAACGGTTTTAATTTCACATTTTTGTTAACTTTTCTTTTTATTTTTTGGTGTGCAGGTCAAATTTTTAGCATTGCAGAAGTCCACACTTGCTTTTGCGTGATTGGGTAAATTATTATATATTATTATATTCTATTGCTACTTTTTATATTACCTATACACTATATAATTTTAAGAACTAAAATATGATAATTGAATATTTAAAACGGTTTAGGCATTTGCATCTAAGCACGTGTCAATTTCAATTCTAATAAACTGTATTTTATTCTTGTGTTGTTGTGATCTTGATGGAGGTGTACATATTGCATTGCATATAGTTAGGACAAACACGTGGGTGATTTACTCGCTTTGCGTGTTCATTCTTATCTATATTGCACACTTGCACAAATTTAACTTAAGGGTAAAACCCAATACAACATAAGGTGGGGAAGTTATTACCCTCCCTTAGCCTAAAAATTATCTCCCCACTTACACAGCCCAAGCCTTAATAAAACTTGTTAAACGTTGGCCCTAGGGACATCTCGGACTCGTTTAGGAGTTTGACCTAAGGGGAAAGTTTTAGAAGTTGAATCTTGTCAAATCGGTATCGAAGGTTGGGGGACTGAGGTGAAACCTCGAAGAACAGTGGTTTGCATAATTAGGCTCGTTGCTCCGGTACGGATACGTCCCACTGATCTTGTCCCTACCTGGCCGATTAACTCGTGGTTAGATTCTGACGATGTACCCCCCATGGACAGTCTAACCAGTTAGGAGTCGTCTAGGTCTAAGTTCATCCTAACATAGGCTTGTTTTCTTTTTCTTTTTCTTTCTTTCTTTGTTTGTTTATTTTTCTTTTTTTTGTAAATTGTGAAATGGATTTTAACAATAACAATTTTTTCAAGCCTAATATGAATCCATGTTTCACCCGACCACATTTGACTTGGATAATTTTGACCCGGCTATGTACAACATGAACCAACCATATATGCCGAATTGGGATTATCTGACTCAATATGACATATCCCCAATCCTATGACTATAATTTTCAAAATAACTTTCACTCTTTATAGAGTTCATGGGAATTCACTTCCTTCGAGTCAAATTTTCAACCATACTGTCCATAATTTTCACAATATTCATTCTCCAATTCTGCTTCATATCCTCTTTTTTCTGAACCACTAATTGAAAAAAAAATCATCATTGCAAAGAACTTTGGAAAAAGCGAGGCCCAAAATAATTTGAAAACATGATGGACTCATCATGTCCACAAAATTTTCAAAATTTATATAGTTCTTTTCCAAAACCACTCAAAGAAAAATCATTGTGGAAAAAAAACTATGGAATTCGTATAAGAGACCGAGCGAATAATGCAAAATATGATTGAGTTCTCATATCCATCAGATGTTCATATGACTCAAGAATCATGTCATTTTGGAAATCCAGTTTCAATTTCATCATACCAGCTTGAACTTGACCAACATCAAATTCTTGATAGTTTGACAAGTTATCCAATTCCTGAAATTGAATTTGAAGATGAATGTGAACCTGAGCTTCAATTTAACGATTCGGCCCAACCCTTGAATCAATATTGACTCCGTAGTGTTGCCTAAACTAAGTAACATTCTTGAGCCAGTTTTGATTCCCATAATTTCTGAACTTGAATCGATCATTTCATCCATATACATTCCTTCCATGAAAATAAATCAAGATTTAATTTCATTACATCCATTTGAACTTGTCCAAAATTTTCAGAACCATCTTGACATTTTAGCAAGTTATTCTTTTTCTGAAATTAAACTTGAGCTTGAAAGTGATTCTAGACCTTAAGTTAGTAATTCTATTTCATTTTTTGATTTAATAATGACTCCAGTATCTTTACCAGATTTTTTCTCTATTCCAGAGTCAACATTGAATCCTGTACCAGTACACAGTGAAATTGAATTACCAATATCTTATGATCACACTTCATTGATGGGGAAGTGTGTGAACATCAATTCTTTGGTTTGGACCCCATTTTGAACCAATTTCGACTCCCTCTTTTGAATTTTGACTTGATCTGAGTCAAATTCCCGAGTCAGTATTGTTCCTGTTCCATTTGAGCCGAAATCAATCATCTCCCAAAATCACACTTCATTGTTGGACAAGGATGTAGAAGAAAATGACTCAGTAATTATTTTTGAGAATTAGAAATTAGATGGGGATAATTTTTTAAATAAGACCATTCACTCAATCATTCTTTTACTGGGTCGTATTAGAAAGGTCACTAGCGGGTTTCTGCAAGATCCACGATTTTTTATTGGGTAGCAACGCTTGGCCAAATCAGACCACTACCAGAGCCACCACCATGAGGTAATTTTCCTTCCCTTCCCATTTATTTTATGTATATACACATTCACAATGCATTGAGGACAATACATGAGATAAGTATGGGGGAGGATTTACTAACATAGTTAGTTTTAAATTTTCTTTCTTTTACACTTCTTTTTAGAAAATTTTTAAATTTTTCGTTTGTATAGAAACTCTTCTCTTCTCTTTTTACAAAACTTTTTAAATTAAGAGAAATAGTTTTGATTTATTTTTAAGAAAATTAAGATTATCTTAGGAATTAGCAAGACCTAAAATTATGATTTTTAAATCAAGTCAAAATAATAGAACTTGTTTAAATTTTAGGAGAAGGAAATAAGATTGAAATGATAATTTGATCTTGAATTTTTAGCCTTAGATTATGCACTTCACACTTACACAATTTTTTGGGATAGAGACAAAGACTGAAAATGTCATAAAAATTGCCATAAAATATATATGAAAACAATGATGATAAAATCACTTATTGAAGTTGGGTAATTACGCCTTAGGAAGCATGATTATTCACGCCTAAAACAGTAGACAAAAATAAAATAATCCCCTTTAGTTTTGTGGCCTTGTTTACTCGAGTCCTTAAGTCCGAGGGATATTTTCTCATCTGACGCCCTAAAACTATTTGGTTTGGGAGTCACCGGCTAAAGGCTCACTACCCGGGTAAGTTAGAAAGCCTAAGAAAACTAAGAGAAGAGAAAATAATAATCATATAAATAATGGCATGAAAGTTAGAGTCGATATCTCAAAAATCTTTACTGTTCACAAAGTGCATATTTTTTAAAGAGTTTTATGAAAGATTAAAGAATCAATTCAATTTAAATTCTTACATTTAATTTATAACAAGATTTTGCATTTCGACTTAGTTTAAGGAAAAATAATTTCTAGTTAACCTATGACCTTGGATCACTTAAATTTTCGCAAAAATATTTAACACTTTTCTCTATTTCAAAATGCATTTTCAAAGTACTAACATTTGATTTTCTTTTTTATGAATTTTGTGGGTGTAATTTGTTGAAAATACTCAGGAGACAAAACTCCTCCTCTAGGAAAAACTTAGAGGCTTAACGGCTTGTTGCACATGCTCAGTGCAATTCGTCACCTGTGAAAGTTGTGTTATATTTTTTTAGTTTTTTGTTTTGCTCGGGACAAGTAAAAGATAAGTGTGGGGGTACGATTAGTCTCTAAATTGCATATTTCATACCACATCTTCACATTTATTTAATATTAAATCCTGTTAATAATACCTCTCTTGCATGTTTTTAGGTCCATGGCATGAAATGAAGAAGAAGACCCAAAATTACCATTTAATTGGTGATTAAATCCTACAAAGATAGCTATTGACCTTGGAGGGTGGTTTCTGATTGAGTTAAAACCTGCACACAAATACAGAATTTCAGAACTAAGAATGAAAAGTGTAAGTCACTCAATTCTACCGTAATAGCAAGTGGCTATGCGGGTCGTGATCCACAAGGAGGGACTAGCGGTGGAAGCTTTTTAGTAAGTTCTCTTTCAGGCTACAACGTATGGTTAAAGTTCTTCTTTAGTTCTTTAAAAGAAAAAAGGAAAATTTGAGTTAAAGTTAAATTAGGAAGAAGATGGTAGATTAAGAAGATGGAGAAACTAGAAATGATATGTACAAAGAAATCGAAATGAGTGATAAAGGAGTTGGGTGTTGTTGATATTGGTGATCTAAACTAAATAAATAGAAGAAAAAAAGAAAAGATTAAAGAAATACTTACCTCCTCTGGTTGATGACTTACCTGGCACCTTTGCATGTTCTACCTTACTTCAGAGGCGTTCAACACATAAAATATAAGATCGAGCTCAGTCCCCATTAACATTATATCATCATAACGAACAAGAATGAAATGATACGGAATTTTGAGGAGGAGATCATCATCATGTAATATCGTTGGCACTCACACAAACATAACTATACTGATGCTTCTAGATTCACTTGAATGCTCATCATAACCAAAAGATGAAAATTAGAAAGAAGAAGAAGAAAATAAAAGTAAAAACAAACATAAAAAAATTACCTTTTATTGCTTGCAGAAACGATGGAAGAAAGGAGGAGGTACATCGGTGTCACTCTCAACATAAGCCTCTCTCTCTCTTACTTACATGAATCTCAGTCTAAACTATACTTACAAAGAAAGAAAGATTACATAAAAAGAAAATAAAAACCTACACTAAAAAGAATGAAAACGTGGACTAAATTTTATCTCTGCATGGTCGTTCCCCTTGCCATTGAGATTGCAGGTATTTATAGAAGAAATGCAGAGGTTAGAGGAGTATGAAGATAGGGAAAGCTGGCTATTTCTGAATTTGAATCCTTCCCTTATCTCCAAACTTGATTTGATGTGGATATTCAGTTCTGATCTGCAGTTTGTTGGCGTGTTGATTACTGAATATCACTTATCAAATGACAGAATTAGAAATAGTGATCAACAAAAGAGTTGTAACCCTATAAGTCAGATTTCTGGATCATCTTGAATCATCAGATTTGATATTGGTCGCAAAAGTTATGATTCAAATACTAAAATGTATCCAATCAGAATCTGCGTCAAACTTGCTTCATCTCATTCGCTGATCTTCTCTCTATCTATTTATCTCTCTGTATTTGATATTATCCTTGGTTGATCTTTAGCTAACAAAAATGGATTTATAAAAATCTGAATTTTATCGATTTCCATTTGGTGTTATCTTTCTGATTTGCTCTGATCTTCAGCTGAACATTTGCCCCAATCCTTGATTTGTTCTAACTAGATCTGGGATCATCCTCAGCTAACCAAATAGATCCAGTTAAATCTGATTTTAACTGGTATTTATTTGGTTTAATCCTCTTTGTCTTCATTATTATCTTCTGCAAAATAGATATTTAAGACAAGAAAATTAGCAGATTTATTACATGATAAATGTAGGAGTGTAATGAAAAGAATACAAAGTATATGTACTGTCACACCCCCATACCTATCTTTTGCTCGTCCTCGAGAAAATCAACAAAACTAAACTAAAGATTATTAGACCACTTTCGCAGGTTACGCGATTGCACTGAGCATGTGCAACAAGTCGTTAAACCTCTAGGTTTCCCGTAGAGGACGAGTTTTGTCTCGTGAGGGTTTTCAGTGGATTACACCCACAAATCCATAAATAAAGAGTAACAAAGAGTTGTGTTTTCAAAAAGCATTTTGAAAGAGAAAATTATTTGAAATATTATTGTAAGATTTAAGTAATCTATAAGTTATAGGAAAATCAAAATTTTCATTCCTAAACTTAGTCTCTATTCAAAAATTTGTTATCAATCAATTAAGGAGTCAAATTGTACTTCTCATCTAGTTTATTACGTTACCCTAAGTCATATGCACCTTGTGACCGTGAAAATTTTGACTAAGGGTTCTTTAACTCTAACTCTTATGCCTTATTTATTTATATATATATTTTTTGGTGGTATTATTTCTTAATTCTATTAGGCTTTCTAATCTGCCCATGTAACGAGCCTTTAATTGATGACTCCCAAACCAAACGGTCTTAGGGCACCGGGTGAGAAAACACCCCAAGGACTTAAAGACTCGAGCAAATAAGGCCACAAAACTAAGAATTTTATTATATGAACCACTTTTAGGCGTGAATACTTATGCTTTATTAGGCACAAATACCCAGCTTAATCAGAGGATTTTTACATTTTTTTCTCAAACTTATCTAATCATCTTTCGCATAGATACTAAGGTTTGCTTAGGCCAAAGCACCTAGCTAATTAATATTTAGATTTGTTCATCTTTTATAGATATATTATTTTTTTTGTAAGGCATAAGAATCTTTATTTTTGAACCCTAAGTGTGTAAGTGTATAAGGTGTGCATATTTCTTCAAGGTAAAGATCAAGACTAAATTACTTTCAAAAATTTCTTCCTATCCCTAACAATCAAACAAATAATCTTATTTGACCAAGTCTAGAAATCCTAATTATGATTTTCTTATTCCTTAAAATTGACTTAATTTCTTACAAAAAATATGTCAAAATATTGTTTCTATTTTCAAAAAGTTTTTAAAAGTAAAAAAAAAATGTTAATTTTTATTTTCTTTTATTAATAAAAAGAAAAAAACTAAGTTATGTTAAACCCTCCCCCACACCTATCTCATGCATTGTCCTCAATGTATGAATTAATGTATGATGCATGAAAAAGAAGAAAGGAAGGAAAATATTACCTTAAGGTGGTGGTTCCGGTGGCGGTCTGATTGGGTCAAGTGTTGCTACCCAATCAAGATAATGTGGTAGTTCATGGAACCTACCTTTATTGACCTCTTTTCTATTTACATATTTACAGTCCCCAGTATGAATAGGATCATGAAAGATCCTATCGTGAAACTTACTTCCTTTACATGACCAGTCCTGAAAAATCATCACAAGAGTCATCATGGTCTATACCTATGTCCAACAAAAGAATGTGACTTGGTGGAATGGTTGACTTGGACTCAAGAATGATAGGTTCAGGAACCAATACAAACTCGGAAAAATTGACTTGGGGTTCGAGAGTTAGTTTGGCTCAAACGTTGACTCTAAGTCCAAGAATTGATATTCACATTCTTTTCCCATCAATGGAATGTGACTATCCAAAATTGGTGATTTAATTTCAAAATCTATGGGTATGGGAATAAATGTTGGCTCAAAAAATTGGTCCAAATTGGGTAAGAATACCGGAGTCAACATAGATTCGAAGATAGAAACTGAATCACAAAGTTGGGGATCGGGTTCACATTCATGATCAAGTTCAATCTCATTAAAATGAAAACTTGCCAATTCGTCAATAGGTTGATATTGGTCAAGTTCAAGGCTTTGTGGTGAAACTGAATCTTGGTAAAGTCTTCAAGATACCATGATTCTTGGTTTTCATCAATATGGCTAGAAGTGTTAGGAATAGTCAAAATTGAATAGGGAGAGTTTCCTTGTTCCTACGCATGTTCTCCAATCTACTAATTCTTACTTCTATCAAATCGAGTGGATTATTTTGACATTGAATCATGGTTTCCATACTCTTTTCTAAGTTGGCATGTTCTCCTTGAAAAATAGAGTAAGGATCTGTGACTTGAAAATTTTTACGGGATTTTGAGTCTTTTAAAATTTGAATTCGTCGCTCAAGCTCATCTAAGGCTTCCATCCTCTTTTCCCAGTCAATTGATTCTTCTAATGGTTGTTCGGGAGAACGAGTATATGAAGCTAGATGTTGGTAGGGTAGTTGACAATATGACTCGGGGGAGTTGTACCCCATTGACTCTGTGAAGAGTAGTGATGATTATTCCAGTCTTGTTCATAGCATTGGGACTGGGGCATGTAATGATTCAGATAAGACCAATCTGGCACACTAGGTTAGTTAAAGTTATGATATGCCGGGTTGGTAGTATCCGAAAAAGAGGTCGGGTGTAATATGGATTACCATTAAATTGGAAAAATTATTGTTATAAGCCATATCACACAGGAAATGTCAACACAAACAAAGAAAAACAAACAAATAAGCAAACAAATAAAAAGAAAGAAAAAAAATCTAAACTAAGTTAGGGCAGACCTTTGACCTAGACGACTCCTAACTGGTTAGACTGTCCATGGGAGGTATAATGCAGACTTTGACCACAAGCTAATCAGCCAGGTCAGGGCAAGATTGGTGGGAGGTATCCACGCAAAAACGACGGGTCTAATTAAGCCAAACCACCAGCCTTCGGGGTTTCGCCCCTCAATCCCTTTCCTTAGACACTGATTTGACAGGAGTCAAATTCTAACACCTTCCCCCTTAGGATAATCTACTAATTGAGTCCGAGATGTTCCTAGGGCCAACGTCTACTCAGTTTTAGTTAGGCTTGGGTTAGTGAGTGAGGAGATTGTTTGTGGGCTAAGGGAGGGTAATGACTTCCCAACCTTATCTTGTTTAGAGGACAAGCCCTTAAGATTGATTGTGCAAAGTGTGCAGGATAAAGAAAAGTAACATTCAACAAGCAAATAATCACTCAAGAATGTTTTCTAAACTATATGCCATGCAAACGTACCTTTTACTCCAGCACTCTTCAACAGTAATGTAAAATGTAAACAAATTAGACACGTGCCTAAATGCAAAGTCTAAATCATTTTTAGCATTTATCAAACATCATTTTACTATTGAGGCTAGAAAGGAAGTACAGTGAGATAAACAAGGAAATTAATAGCTACAGATATTAAACTTTGCAATTCAGCTAACCTGTAGAAAATACAGGTTAGTAGTTCACTCAGATTGCCACAGGAATGTAGCAAATCTGAGGGCTTCTTGGCTCTACTTTCTTGAGCAGAGTCCAATGCCACTTATATGTCCACTGCAGCAAAGATTCCTTGTTGTCAAACCTGTACACCAAGAACAAAAAAGAAAGTTAACCAAAAATGTAAATCTAAAAAGAAAATAACTTACCGCCCCTCCCCGGCAACGGCGCCAAAATTTGATTGAGTTAAAACCTGCACACAAATACAGAATTTCAGAACTATAATGTAAAGTGCAAGTTACTCAATTCTACCGCAGTAGAAAGTGGTTATGCGGGTCGTGATCCACAAGGAGGGACTAGCGATGGAAGCTTTTTAGTAAGTTCTCTTTCAGGCTACAACGTATGGTTAAAGTTCTTCTTTAGTTCTTTAAAAGAAAAAAGAAAATTTTGAGTTAAAGTTAAATTAGGAAGAAGATGGTAGATTAAGATGGAGAAACTAGAAATGATATGTACAAAGAAATCGAAATGAGCAATAAAAGAGTTGGGTGTTGTTGGTGTTGGTGATCTAAACTAAAGAAATAAAAGAAAATAAAGAAAAGATTAAAGAAATACTTACCTCCTCTGCTTGATGACTTACCTGGAACCTTTGCATGTTCTACCTTGCTTCAGAGGCATTCAACGCATAAAACATAAGATTGAGCTCAGTCCCCATTCGCATTACATCATCAAGACGAACAAGAATGAAATGATACGGAATCTTGAGGAGGAGATCATCATCATGTAATATCGTTGGCACTCACAAACATGACTATACTAATGCTTCTAGATTCACTTGAATGCTCATCATAACCAAAAGAGGAAAAGTAGAAAGAAGAAGAAGAAAGCAAAAGTAAAGACAAACATAGAAAAAAATTACCTTTTATTGCTTACAGAAATGATGGAAGAAAGGAGGAGGTACATCGGTGTCACTCTCAACATAAGCCTCCCTCTCTTACTTACATGAATCTCAGTCTAAACTTTACTTACAAAGAAAGAAAAATTACATGAAAAGAAAATAAAAACCTACACTAAAAAGAATGAAAACATGGACTAAATTCTATCTCTGCATGGTCGTTCCCCTTGCCTTTGAGATTGCAGGTATTTATAGAAGAAATGTAGAGGTTAGAGGAGTATGAAGATAGGGAAAGCTGGCTATTCTGAATTTGAATCCTCCCCTTATCTCCAAACTTGATTTGATGTGGATATTCAGTTCTGATCTGTAGTTTGTTGGCGTGTTGATTGCTGAATATTACTTATAAAATAATAGAATTAGAAATAATGATCAACATAAGAGTTGTAGCCCTGTAAGTCAGCTTTTTGGATCATCTTGAATCATCAGATTTGAGATTTGGTAGTGAAAGTTATGATTCAAATACTAAAATATATCCAGTCAGAATCTGCGTCAAACTTGCTTCATCTCATTCGTTGATTTTCTCTCTATCCATTTATCTCTCTGTATTTTATATTATCTTTGGTTGATCTTTAGCTAACCAAAATGGATTTATAGAAATCTAAATTTTATCGATTATCATTTGGTGTTATCTTTCTGATTTGCTCTGATCTTCAGCTGAACATTTGCTCCAATCCTTGATTTGTTCTAACTAGATCTGGGATCATGCTCAGCTAACCAAATAGATCCAGTTAAATCTGATTTTAACTGGTATTTATTTAGTTTAATTCTCTTTCTCTTCATTATTATCTTCTACAAAATAGATAATTAAGACAAGAAAATTAGCAGATTTATTACACGATAAATGTAGGAGTGTAATGAAAAGAATACAAAATATATGTATGATCAGTTTCGTCAAAACCGGGGGCCCAAATCTAGATTCTAGGGCAGACAAACAACAGGGGGACAAGCTGAGGCGCACAGTGGGCAGCGTCGCGTGCGCCGCCTTAGAATTGTCGCGAAAACGTGGCAATGTTGTGGAGCCGCGTGCCAAGATTTGACGCGCGGCTCCATACAGACTCCCTAGTGCCCCCTTTCGCCTATAAATACCCTGAGATTTTCAGAGCAGGGAGAGGAGGAATTTTGAGTAGTTTTTAGGATAGTTTTCAGGTTTTCTTCTCCATGTTGTAGTTTTAGGGTAGTTTAAGTTAGTTGCTCTTTCTTCTTTCTTTTTGTGTTTTCCATTTCTTATATATTTTGTAATAGGAAAGAGAGTGGTACATGGTTGGAAAGCAAGAGTGCTTGTAATGGAAGGTGACAGTCTATGAAAGGTTCTCTCTTTACCTCTCTTTGTTTTCTTCTTTCTAACTCCTTTTACATGTTTAGCTAATTTTCACTCATGGCAACTAACTACTAACCACTAAGTTGCTAACTTCTTACTTGATAATTCACATAAATCTAATAGTCTCTACTTGGCCTTGCTCTTGCAAGAGCCATTGATGACTCATGATGATAGATTCTAACACTCTAACATCCTAGTTCTCTAACAAGCTAACATTACTTTACTTCATACTTACTTTTGTTTAGTTTTGATGGTTTAAGTGTAACTTGCACTTGTTTTGTTGAGTTTGGATGTGAAAGTTATCTTATGGGTCATGCTTTGAAATGCTCTTGAACCAAGGACTAGTGATGGTCAAGGATACATGTGAGGCAACTATCACTAAGAGGTTAGCATAGTTAGTGGAGCCATTAGTAGTTAGTAGCCATGGTTTTCTTTTCTTTTTACTTTGTTTTGGATATATTCCAAAATCATAAATACCATCTTTTCTATGTTTCCCAATTCTTTGTGTTTCACCGTACTCTTCTTTCCAATCTTTGTTTTGTTTTCTTTTGATTCTTTAAAACCTTGAAGAAACTTTAACACACATGTGAATATTCTGGTAAAGCTTCTATCACTTCCCGTCCCTGTGGATTCGACCCGTTTAGCCTCTATGCTATAACGAAAGTATTGAGAAAGCCAAAGCATGCACTTTTAACTATTGATTTCAAAACATACACTTTTCGTGTACAATTTTTCCCCGATCACCAACTGAGACAAACTCCAAGAAGTGGGGATAGTCTGACCCTACCCAGTAGAGTGGGATACGGCTCCCTACGCTCCTAAATTCAAGGCACCGACCTTTCACACTTTCGATGGTAATGGGTCACTGAACCAGCACATATGCTACTTCAAATTCCAAACTGGGATTGTAGTATCAAATGATGCCATTTTGGCTCGTTTGTTCATTAGCACTCCTAAGAGAGTCACCTTTGAATGGTTCATAAAACTTTCTGCCAGCTTAATTAAAACATTGGCCGATCTCGAGAAGTTATTTCTGGCTCGTTTCTTTGAGAACGATTTAGAAATTTCAGTGCTGACTCTCCTTGCAGCCAAGCCGAAGAAAGGAGAGTCCACCAAAACTTTCGTCAAAAGATTTCAGAGCATGGCACTCTGTTGTCTTAGCGACATGACCCAGTCCACACTGGTCGAGACGTGCCATCAACAATCTGCAAACTTCCCTACTCGCTCAAATAGGAGTGACAGAAGGTCACACTTGAAAGCAATTGGTGCTACAAGGTGAACTGGCAAAAGAGATCATCGCTTGGGTCAGGGTTGAAGAAAAAGACAGCAAGTCGAGACCCGACAAGTCAATGTGACGTGCACCAGAGTTGTCTTCTTAACCAAGAAGAAGGGATACTCTGGCAACAGAAGTCAAATCACCTTCAAGGAACTAGTTAGTCAGAGGAGGTATGGCTTCCGGTCAACCATGTGGAAACAAACTGTACTCCTTCAAGGATGAGCACGTAGTCTCTTTATTCAAGTTACTTCAAAAGAGCAACAGACTTAAACTTTTAGAGATCAGATGCCCCGAAGAGATACGGAACACTGGAGATCCCAACTACTGTTTATATTACAGGATGCTGGGACATTCTACCAAGAATTGCTACATCTTTAAAGATGTCCTTCAAGCTCTGATCGATGTGGAGGTGTTAAAGCTTTGTCCAGAATAGAAGAAGGTGACTGCCAACATGACACTTACGTGACCAATTCAATTTAGATGAAATCTTTCGTTAGCACCAACTAGAGTGGTTCCCATCCCAAAAAGAGAACTTAGAGTGATCAATACTAATCCTCACAACCAGAGAGAGAAAGGACTTATCTCTATCCCTACTCCTCAAGGAGAGACAATGTAGGTTCATCCTTATATTGCTAAAAGCCAGTAGTGGACAACTGTCACAAGCACGAAGTACAGAGGCAAGGCTAAAGCATCCTCCAGTAATGTGGTGAACATCTCTGCAAGAGAAACTGAGAAAGATATTGTCTCTCTTACTAGTTCAAGAGACAAGAAGTCCGCCTTTGTTGCTGACACGGTTATACCTCCCACATCAAAGACTCAATCCGATAAGGGTACACAAAGTAATACGACGAGCCGACAGTAAACTCCCCACAACCAGCTGAGGAGGCGATCGAGCAGTCAATGAGGCAATTGTGGAAAAGCAGAAAGAGCTTCGATATGTAAAAGTTCTTCCGAAAAGTGGTGTGGGACCATAACTCCCTTCTATTTTGATGTCTTGGCTCAACTAGCCAACATCCCTTCTCGAATCACTCTCTATGAGCTCCTGAGGCTTTTCAAGCCTACAAGAGACGCTCTAAAAGAAGCATTAGCAGATGTAGAGATTTTCGTAACCCAGATTCCTGCTACATGTGAAGAGAAAGACGGCAGCCATTGCCACCATACCTCGAAGTAGTTTTTCTACATCACCTTCACCTCAGAAGACATGTAAGTCAAAGGAAATCATGATAGACCCCTATACTATACAGGGTATATCAGATCATCTAAAGTGAGATGTATTTAGGTTGATTCGGGATCTGTGTTGAGCATTATGCCCCGTAGGGTCATGCAAAATTCGAGGATCCCCACCATCAGTTTAACACCACTCAGATAACCATCTATGACTTCAACGCCAATGTATGCGCCCGATAGGAAAAATCAAGCTCAGGTGTTAGATTGGGGACCTGAAATTAAAGGTGACATGTTATGTCATTGATGCTGACACCTCATATAATTTGCTGCTGGGACGACCTTGGATTCACCACAATGCCATTGTCTAGTCCACTCTTCATCAAGTAATAAAATATGCTGGTGAAGATGGAAAAGTGAGAACGTTGATTGCCAAAAGGTATCTGTTCAAAGAGCCAAAAATTATTTTACTGAGCATACAGAGACAGAAGAAGACGGATGTCTTAAGGAAATACTCCTCTTGTAATGAGCATTGGCAAGCTCGGTTCCAATACCACCGCTAATGTAGAAGGGAAGTGGTTCGTTAATGAAGTTTAGATTTGGCTTATTTTTCTGCAGTTGCTTCGAATTATGTACTGTCAGACACTAGCACTGATGTGAATAATGATCCTTGGTCAGCAATGAATGCTTTGACATCATTGCACGCACCAATAAAGTCATCCCTCCTAATATGCGAAAAGATTGAAAGCGCACACGATGCCCTCTTTGAAGTACCAGCCAGGAGAAAAGGTCAAAAGCCAATTCTATTTGGGCGAATTAAGATGGAGCCGTAGCTTGTGAAAGCTCAGGGGGCAGTTCTGAGTCTCCACAATTCTTCCATTATGGACAAAAGTCACGTCACATGATGGAAAGAATGAGGTATGATTTCACAAAGGAATCAGGCCTTAATTTTGGCAAAGGAAAATGAGCACTACTTCGTTCATTTGTACCGAAAGACAAAGATCTAGATTACGACCATAAGACCCGAAGGGAACTCGGTTATATATCTATGCCGTCTCGTCAGGTCCCAGAGGTCCATCATGACAGCTCGTCAGTAATGTCGTCGTGGGACTTAGATGTCAGCGTCGACAATATCTTCAAAAATCTCCCAGTGAATATGGCATCAACCAGCCACATGAAAAAGAATAGAGAAGATACTTTTGAATTTGAAGAATTAATTCAGTTGGACTCTGATCTATAGATTAAACACTGAAATACTCTTTGGGATACACCTTTGAACAACGTGAACCACCCACTGAGGATAAAGTGATTCAGATAAATCTTGGAGATGAAACTAACCCCAAGCCCATCTTCATAAGTGAGAGCTTGTCACGTTCTGAGAAAGATGACCTAATACAACTCATACGAGAGTATATATATTGAAAACACCTAGAGAGGGGGTGAATAGGTGTAAATGCTAATCTAGAAACTAAATGCGGAAGCTAAAACTAATTTGCAACACACTTAATACAACCAACGAGTGTAGCCGAATTCCCCGTGAAGGGCTCTGGACTAACTCCTCTTGATTCCCCTAGATAAGGGTTGAGGTGCTATATGAAGCTCTCGTGATTAAGTACAAGTGAGGCACACACACAACCAAGCATATAAGAATAAGCAATATGAATCAATGCAAGGCACAACACAAGCAATATATAATATGAATGAATGATGCTATGCACAAACACAAATAAAGGAGAGAGTTTAGAGGCAATGGATCAAACACAAAGACAAAGATGTGTTTCGAGGTTCGAGCCCCTAGCTCTACATCCCCGCCTTCACCGAGAAGGATTTCCAATCCACTATCTCCCACCGAGGGAACCTCCACCGAGGAGGATTTGTTATAACAATAGGAGTACCGAACTCCTCTCTCAAACACCACCTCACAACCGAGGGGTAGGCCCGTAGCCAAACAACCACAATCACCTCTACCGAAGAGGGATACAAATACAACCAACTCCACCTCTCACTAGAGGGAGCAAACCAACCAACTCAACCTCTACCAAAGAGGGAGTAAACACCACTCCAATCAACCTCTACCAAAGAGGGATATACAAATACAAGGAGGGTTTACAACAAGTGGTTACAAAGACCACAAACTATCTCTATTCCACAAAACAAAGATCCTAATAGAATAGGATAGAATGATAGCTCAAGTGTGGAAAACTAGGTGTTTGGAAATCAAGGACTCAAAGAAATAATCTTGGGAAAACTCTTGAAGATAATAGAAATGAAGAACAAACACAAATCTCCCAAAATACTATTTTCTTTGATTTTTTCCAAAAACCTAAAACAAATAAGATTGGAAGTTTAAAGCCCAAAAACACTTTTGAAATCTTTTAAAAACACTTAAGAAAGTAGGAAATATTTCTTATCAAAAGTCTTATCAAAAACTCCAAAGAGATGAGGCTTAAATAGCCTCTCCCAAAAACTAGCCGTTTGGCTGTTTCTGTCAGCCAGAACAGCTGGCGGTCGACCGCCCGGTCGACCGCCCAGATACAGAGAGCAAAGCTCTCTGGTCCGGTCGACCGCCCGGTCGACCGGCCCATTGCCTGGCCAGACGTGCACAGACCTGTGCACGTCGGTCGACCGGCTCTGGCTTACGGTCGACCGTCCCGGTCGACCTCCAAAGCCTGGTAGCCAATTTCTGGGTCAGAAAATCATGTTGAAAAATATTCTAATTAATCTTAAAAATCTTCTAAAAATACACAAAAATAGTTTTATCATTTTGCATTTATATATAAACATGTGATAAAGATTTCAACTCAAATATCAAGCATATGAAACCATTTTTGTGTTTTATCATTTTTATCAAAAATCAAAACATGTATTTTATCAAACTTGGATTTTTCAATACATAAATAGGAAAGTCAAATAAGTTTGTTTAAAAGTTAAGCATGCATGTATAGAATGAAACTACTATACATAAACCAATTAAACTTGTTTTGATCAACTATTCTTGAAAACAAATATTGGTTAAGCCAAAAACGAAAAACTAATATCCAAACATAAAACGTGTGTGTTGTGCACTTGAGCATATCAACTATTCTAAGCTTTACAAATGGATCTAAACACACTAAACTAGGATACCTAAGTCTTCTTGACGATCTTCCATCTTCAAGTCAACTCGATCCAAAACTCCGTGATCCACGAGCTAGGCAAGGTATGATCTTGATGCTCGGGCCCTGGAATCACCATGTGAAAGCTTCCAAACCTTCTTGTTGAAGCAATCACCAACTAATATCTTGCTAAATGATCTGAAACTAAAATCACAAGATTATTAGTAAACATAACTACATGAGTTAATCATCATCAAAACTAGAGTGGAAGGCCTCTAGGCCAACATTCTCCCCCTTTTTGATGATGACAAAACTCATGGAGTTATATATGCATGGATTAAAGTTAAGCTTCAAAGAAGCTCCCCTTAACTCATGCATAGGAATAAACAAATAAATATGCAATGTAAGCTCATAAACATGTATGCATAGTTATGCATAAAACAAGGTACCAAACAAAGACATGCTCTTGATACCAATAAAAACATGTTCTTAAATAATGCTCTTGATACCAATTAAACAATTAAATGACAAACTAATAAATAAAACAAAACATGCATATAAAACATGCATATAAACCAAATACCTCTCCCCCTTTTTGTCAATCATCAACAAAGGGGTCCAAGTAAAAACAAATCAATAAATTCTTCTCCCCCTTTTTGTTCGAAACAAAGAATCAATAAAGGAGTGACATCAAACAAATCAATAATAAGAATATATGCGATATACATTCATGAAGAGGAAGACGCTAAGTTAACTTTCCTACATATATGCATTACATGAAGAAAGGATGACAAGCCCTAATTCACATAACACAAAATATGCAATGCATAAGAAGAGATGTGAAGCTCCCCCTACACACGTGTATCGCATAAAGAAGAGTTGTCAAGCTCCTCAATATAAGATACACTCAACATGAATCTATATGTAGAAGAGATGTTAAGCTCTCCTTGCATATATGCAATCATATCAAAAACATTTTTAACACTTCTTATTAAAAAAATTTTGAATTTTCTCAATAAGATAAATTTGATACCAATTAAGAATGTGTCAAAGTAGTGCATCTTGATACCAATTGAAAGGAAACATAAAAACATTGATACCAATTTTAAGAAAACAAAAGAAAATCTTGATACCAATTGAAAACATTCAAATAAACATCTTGATGCAAAATGATACCAATTGTAAGAATTTGTCATTCAGAACATATGATATCAAATTGAAATTATTATTTTCTATCATAAAGTAAGGGAGTGGAATACAAAACCAATGGTAAACCAAATACCAATTGAAAGATAAAATACGAGTTTTCTCCCCCTTTATGAAATACCAAATAAAACAATGTCTAAGCTTGTATAAGAATACCAATTGAAAACTAATCAAATGAAACATGATGATCATTAAAACTCAAGCTTAGCATAAACAAAAATATATATATGTATGAAAAATTAGAAACCAATCGAAATTGATACTATTTGAAGTGAAAGCATACATACACAAAAATAATATATGAGTATACAAAAATGTCAATATTGATAACAATTGAAAAGATCCAATGATACCTGATTGGTAGCTAATGTTGCATATTTAGTATCATATTTTCATACTTATTCTTAATAAAACTTTACATTGTCTTAATTAATTGCTTAATTTATTTGCAGGCCCATTCTTTAAGGAGATGAAGAGAAATGAGCCCAAAGCCCACCAAAATTCTGAATTAAATCAAAATTAATTCGCACTCAGTAAATCAGGACAAAATCAAGAGGTTGAAAACTGGTTGAGAAGAATCCTCTCAGAATCGATCGGTTAAAGCCAAGAATCCAAGGCCATTTCGTCAGAATCCGGGACTCAAACTGAAAAACCAACTCCAGATAAAATCAGAGGGCGAAACCAGGGCAACCCACCAACAGGGTGTGGCCACCTGGCCACACCCTGGCCGCGGAAACGCGGCAAGGTTGGGGAGTTAGGGGAGCGTTTGCTCCCCCGATCTCCCCGGGATCCTAAATGATGGGTTTTTGCCTATAAAAAGACAGTCTTTGCGCTGAAAAATGGACGACCATGCAGAGATAGGATTTAGCCTAGTTTTCATTTATAGTTTTGGTTTTTCTTTTCTTTATTATGTAATTGTAATGTGTATGTAAGCTTAGGATTAGATGATGATTCATGTAAGTAAGAGAGAGAGGCATATGTTGAGTGTGACACCGATGTACCCTCCTCCTTTCTTCCATCGTTTCAAGCAATAAAAGGTAACATTTTTATGTTCTTCTTTACTTTCATTCTCTTTTGTTTTCGTCTTCCTCTTCTACTTTACCTCGTTTGTTTTTGTTGAGTTTACAAGTGAATTCCAAAGCACAAGTATAACGATGTTATGTGAGTGCCAACGATAGTTCATGAAGACGTTCTCCTCCTCAAGATGTATCACTTCATGCTTGTGCGAGACTTGATGATATAATGCGAATGGGGACTGAGCTCGGGCTTATGATCTATGCGTTGAACGCCTCCTAAACAAAGGTAGAACATGCAAAGGTTTTCAGGTGAGTCATCAATCAATCTAGGTAAGTATTTCTTCCTCTTCTTTCTTTTCTTTCATTTCTGTAAATTAAATCACCAACACCACTCCTTTTCACTTCCTTGTAAATAATCATTTGTACATAGTCGCTTTCGCCGTTTTCTGATTTTTTCCACCTTCTTCATCTCTCATTTTCTTCTAACTTTAACATAATTCTTTTCCATTTTTTTTAACTTAAAAACAGAGAAGAACTCTCGTTTGGTTTTCATAAAGATTTCAATAAAGAACGTAAACGCTTCTATCGCAAAACCCTCCTTGTGAATTACGACCCGCATAGCCACTTGCTATAGCGGTAAGAATTGAGCACTTGCACATCCTAATCTTAAGTTCTAAAATTTCGTATTTTTTGTGCAGGTTTTGCCTCAATCAAGTTTTGGCGCCGTTGCCGGGGAGGGTAACGTTGTTTTTATTGAAATCTGATTTTTCTTGAAATTTTTTTTGAACTAAACGAATTTTCTTCTCTGTTTGCAGGTTAAGGGCAAGAAAAACAGAAAATTAAAGTTGCAGTAACATATAAGTGGCCTTGACCCTCTGCACTAGAAAGTAGAGACCAAGTGCCCTCTGCTTTGTCGAGGATCCACGGCCAACGCTGCGAAAACGCGACAAAAAGGAGTGGACTACTAACGTTCTTTTTGCAAGGCTGCTTGCTTTGCAAATTGTAGTTTTCTGCAACTTTACTTTTTCTTATATGCCATCACATAAGCCTGCTAATAATCAACAGTAAAACATTTTTGAAAAGATAAAAAAATTGATTAGACGTTTGCATTTTAGGAACGTGTCTTTTCAATTCATTTATTTTTACTGTTGAAGAGTGCTGAAGCAAGGTACGTATGGATTGCATTTAGCATATGACTCACTTCTTGGTTGATTTATATCGCTTTGAGTGAATCTTATTTATCTTGTACACTTGCACAAATTGATTTTAAGGGCACCACCCATTAACAAGATAAGGTGGGGATTTAATCACCCTTCCTTAGCCCAAAAATCAGATTCCAAGCACTCATTAACCCAAGCCTAACTAAAAATGAGTAGACGTTGGCCCTAGGGACATCTCGGACTCAATTAGGAGATTATCCTAAGGGGGAAAGGTGTTGGAATTTGACTCCTGCCAAATCAGTGTCTAGGAAAGGGATTGAGGGCCGAAAGCCCGAAGGTTGGTGGTTATTTAATTAAGGAACGTCTTTGACGAAAAACCTCCCACCAACCTTGCCCTGACCTGGCTGATTAGCTTGTGGTCAAAGTCTGCATTAAACCTCCCGTGGACAGTCTAATCAGTTAGGAGTCGTCTAGGTCATAGGTCTACCCTAACCTAGTTAGAATTTTTTCCTTTTATTTGTTTGCTTCTTTGCTTGTTTTTTCTTTCTTTTTGTTTGTATTCCATTGTGTGATATGGCTTATATAATAATTTTTCCAACTTCAATAATAATCCATATTACACGCCGAGTTCATTTTCGGATATTACCAACCCGGCATATCATGACTTTAACCAACTTAGTGTGCCGGATTGGTCTTATCTGAATCAATATAACCCATGCCCCCAATCTAATAACTATAATTTCCATAATAATTTTAACTCTTCACCGAGTCAGTGGGGATTCACCTCCCCCGAGCATAAACCAACTTGTCCTCCTTCTCCACCTAGTCCACAATATTTTCAAGATTCATACTCAGTTCCACCAGTCCAAAATAGGAAACTATCAATTTTGGAAATGAGTATGCGTGAGTCCAAACACAAATCCCAAAATCTGATGGACTCACAATTTCACCACCAAATCCAAGACAATACTTCATCTTTTCATCAAAACAATGAGCCTATAAACTATGAAAAGATGCTTGAAGCCATGACTCAGGCTCAAAACGCTCGTAATCGTGACATAGATATGATGGTCGAATCTCTACGTTCTCACCGTTCTGATGTCACTTACCATTCTGTTAGAGTCGAAAAGTCATGTTGTTTTGGAAATCAAGATTCTATTTCAGAACAACCATTTGAACTTGCCCAAACTCCAAAGTTTGAAAAAGATATTGACAGTTTGGCAAGTTATTCCTTTCCTGAAATAGAACTTGAGAATGAATATGATCTTGAACCCCAACTTAGTGATTCAATTCTTCTTCCTGATTCAATAATGACTCCGGTATCTTCACCTGACTTCAGTCTTTTCCCGGAGTCAACATTGGATCCTGTACCAATTCATAATGAAATTGAATCACCCATCTCTGAGGATCATATTGAACTTGACCAATTATACACTTTTGAAGATCCTATTGACAAATTGGCAAGTTCTCATTTTTATGATATTGAACTCAATTAGATATGTGACCTAGATTCTCAAATCTGTGATCCAGTTCACCTTTCTGAATCAATATTGACTCCTGTTTTGTTACCAAACTTGAGTAATATTTTAGAGTCAGTTTTGATTCCCCCACCTATCATTCTTGAACTTGAATCACCAATATTAAGTCACATCCCATTGTTAGAAAATACATGTGGACTTGAGTTTCAACTTCTTGACTTGGACCCGCTTCTTGAACCAATCTCGACTCCTAAACCTTTACTTGACTTAAGTCACTTTCCTGAGTCAGTATTAGTGCCTGTACTTCCTGAGTCCAAGTCAATCATTCTATCTTTTCATACTCCATTCTGGGACGAGGTGGTTGACAAATCTGACTCCGAAATTAGTTATGGAATTTGGAAATTAGATGGGGTTAAATTTTTAATAAAAATTCTTTATGGATTTATCTTTTTAATGGGTTATATTAAAGATATTTCTGGTGGGTTCCTTCGAATCCCACGAAAAGTCGATTGGGCCGCGTTTCGTGGACCAATCAGACCACCACCGGAACCACCACCTTAAGGTAACACTTTCCTTCCCTTTCTTCTTTTTCATGCATCTATGCATTAATTCATACATTGAGGACAATGCATGAGATAGGTGTGGGGGAGGGTCTAATATAACTTAGGTTTTCTTTTTATTAAAAACTTTTTGAAAATAGAAATAATATTTTGACATATTTTTTGTAAGAAATTAAGTTAATTTTAAGGAATAGGAAATCGAAATTCGGATTTCTTATACTTGGTCAAAATATGATTATTTGTTTGATTTTTAGGGTTAGGAAGAAAATTTGTCAAAGTAATTTAGTCTTGATCTTTACCTTAATGAAATATGCACACTTCATACACTTACATACTTAGGGTTCAAAAATAAAGATTCTTATGCCTTATAAAAAATAAAAAAATAAAAAAAAGAAAAAAAAAGATAAACAAATCTAATTATTGATTAGCTAGGTGCTTTGGCCTATAGCAAGCCTTGGTATTTATGCGAAAGATGATTAGATAAGTTTGAAAAAAAAACAAAATATAAAACCCTCTGATTAAGCTGGGTATTTGTGCCTAATAAAGCATAAGTATTCACGCCTAAAAGGGGTTCATATAATAAAATCCTTAGTTTTGTGGCCTTGTTTGCTCGAGTCCTTAAGTCCTTGGGGTGTTTTCTCACCCAATGCCCTAAGACCATTTGGTTTGGGAGTCATCGATTAAAGGCTCGTTACATGGGCAAATTAGAAAGCCTAATAGAACTAAGGAATAATACCACCAAAAAAAATATATATGTATAAATAAATAAGGCATAAGAGTTAGAGTTAATGAACCCTGAGTCAAAATTTTCACAGTCACAAGGTGCATATGACTTAGGGTAAAGTAATAGACTAGATGAGAAGTACAATTTGACTCCTTACTTTAATTGATAACAAATTTTTGAATAGAGACTAAGTTTAGGAATGAAAAATCCAGTTTTCCTATAACTTATAGATTGCTTAAATCTTACAATTATATTTCAAATATTTTTCTCTTTCAAAATGCTTTTCGAAAATACTAACTCTTTATTTCTCTTTCTTTATGGATTTTGTGGGTGCAATCCGCTGAAAACCCTCATGAGACAACACTCGTCCTCTAGGGGAAACCTAGAGGTTTAATGGCTTGTTGCACATGCTCAGTGCAATCGCGTGACCTGCGAAAGTGGTCTAATAATCTCTAGTATAGTTTAGTTGTTTTGCTCGAGGACGAGCAAAAGATAGGTATGGGGGTGTGATTGGTCGCTAATGTTGCATATTTAGTATCATATTTTCATACTTATTCTTGAATAAAACTTTGCATTGTCTTAATTAATTGCTTAATTTATTTGCAGGCCCATTCTTTAAGAAGATGAAGAGAAATGAGCTCAAAGCCCACCAAAATTCTGAATTAAATCAGAATTAATTCGCACTCAGTAAATCAGGGCAAATCAAGAGGTTGAAAACCGGTTGAGAAGAATCCTCTCAGAATCGATCGGTTAAAGCCAAGAATCCAAGGCCATTTCGTCAGAATCCGGGACTCAAACTGAAAAACCAACTCCAGATAAAGTCAGAGGGCGAAACCAGGGCAACCCACCAACAGGGTGTGGCCACCTGGCCACACCCTAGCCGCGAAACGCAGCAAAAGCCGCATTTCCGCGGCAAGGTTGGGGAGTTAGGTGGAGCGTTTGCTCCCCTGATCTCCCCGGGATCCTGAATGATGGGTTTTTGCCTATAAAAAGGCAGTCTTTGCGCTGAAAAATGGACGACCATGTAGAGATAGGATTTAGCCTAGTTTTCATTTGTAGTTTAGGTTTTTCTTTTCTTTATTATGTAATTGTAATGTGTATGTAAGCTTAGGATTAGATGATGATTCATGTAAGTAAGAGAGAGAGGCATATGTTGAGAGTGACACCGATGTACCCTCCTCCTTTCTTCCATCGTTTCAAGCAATAAAAGGTAACATTTTTATGTTCTTCTTTACTTTCATTCTCTTTTGTTTTCGTCTTCCTCTTCTACTTTACCTCGTTTGTTTTTGTTGAGTTTACAAGTGAATTCCAAAGCACAAGTATAACGATGTTATGTGAGTGCCAACGATAGTTCATGAAAACGTTCTCCTCCTCAAGACGTATCACTTCATGCTTGTGCGAGACTTGATGATATAATGCGAACGGGGACTGAGCTCGGGCTTATGATCTATGCGTTGAACGCCTCCAAAACAAAGGTAGAACATGCAAAGGTTTTCAGGTGAGTCATCAATCAATCTAGGTAAGTATTTCTTTCTCTTCTTTCTTTTCTTTCATTTCTGTAAATTAAATCACCAACACCACTCCTTTTCACTTTCTTGTAAATAATCATTTGTACATAGTCGCTTTTGCCGTTTTTTGATTTTTTCCACCTTCTTCATCTCTCATTTTCTTCTAACTTTAACATAATTCTTTTCCATTTTTTTTAACTTAAAACAGAGAAGAACTCTCGTTTGGTTTTATAAAGATTTCAATAAAGAACGTAAATGCTTCTATCGCAAAACCCTCCTTGTGGATCACGACCCGCATAGCCACTTGCTATAGCGGTAAGAATTGAGCACTTGCACATCCTAATCTTAAGTTCTAAAATTCCGTATTTTTTGTGCAGGTTTTGCCTCAATCAATACCAATTGAAACAACAATAATATCAAGTGTATATCTCATATTACCTATCCTCCCAGTCATGTTCAAGTTTAAAATAATTTTCACTATAAAGCATACATGAGCATGATCTCCCATCCAACTGCCCTTGGAAGGTAGAGGTTTTCAAAAATAAGTTTGAAAAATAAAGTATGTTTGAAAACTCTACCATATGAAGAATATCGCAACTAGTTAAATGGAAAAACTTGTAAACTAGTACGAAATCCTTCAAGCAAGGAATAAAACAAAAATATTTTTCATGAAACTATGTAAATCACATGATCACTAAAAACACTCAAAGTCTATAAAGCTCATATCATACTCATGAAAACACAATCATGAGAAACATTTAAATGAAGTGAGTGTACAAGTGTTATGTGACACAAATAATCATGAAAATTGACATTCAAGCTCAAAATTCCTTTAAACATGAAGACATGAAAATCATCAAAACTATTTAATCTTCAAGGCATATGTATGTCTTATACAAACTAACGTATACATACATATCCAAACACAACGAGTCCACAAAGATATATATGCATGAAGGCACGTGGCTCAAAGGATGTATATGTATAACAATAATTTGGATAAAATGGACATATACATAAAGTTAAACAAGAAATCATAAAACAAATTCAAAAATGGGAATACAAGTTTAAAATGCATGAATCATCAAAACTAGACTATACTAGCACATCTAATGGGTACAAATAAGCGTTCAAGCTCAAACATAAATAAATTTATTTGTGGCCTACTATATGTACAAGTATATAACTAGTCTTAATGAAAACTAACATTTAAACAAGTAATCAAAACATGAAGCATAAAACAAGTCATAAATCAACATGATAAACATAACAACAATCATTATGTAAATCCACATGTTATTAGACTTATGATATGCATAATAGCTAAACAATTGTGAGAACACAAAAATAATGGTCCATATTAAACATGGGTGACTCAAAGGCTATACATGCATGTCAAAGATCTAATAAACATAGCATTGACATAATAATCTATAAACATCAAAACATGCTATAAATAATGAACATGAAAAGTATGCAAACATAAATAAGGAGTAAGAGACCGTTACCAAAACCTATGAGGCAACTCTCCATGTCTCCAAAATAAGGTGGTCCTCCCACCAAACATCCCTTGAAAGTGATGCATCCAAATTGTTTCCTTTAAGCTCGGAACGCATCCACTCCTAGGTACCGCTACTCTCACGTCATGCGAGAGCCTACACCTACATCAAACACAATAGGGGTGGTCTTTGGTACCCACAACTTTTTGGGTCCATGGGGGTTAGTACCTTTTCTAACCCAAACAAATTTATTTGCTAAATTACAATCATATAAACGATCAAAGCAAAATTTAGCAAGGTGGCCCTTACGTCCACAATGTGTACAAGTGTACACATGAGCATACATGTGATGGGTGTGTCCGTGAGGAGCATGTGTATGCCGTGGAGGGTGTACATGCATAGATGGAATTTGTTTCTTTCGAAACAAAGATTCCAAACGTGTATGACCCACAACACATTGGCTCAAAGTGGAGCCCAAACAATCTACACTCTTCTTAAGCATGGATATATCATTTTCAATTAAAGAAGAAGTGGAGCATGCAAGGGGTGATCTAGGTGAAACTACCCTAGCATGGCAAACATGTGTATCAATTTTATTTTGTAAAACTTCATTTTTCTTTAAACAAACATTTAAATCATTTGAAATAGAAATTATCTTATTTTTCAAAGCAACATTCTCTTTTAAAACAAAATCAAATTTTGAAGTTAAAACTTTATTTTTCTTCAAAACATTTTCACAATCATTTTTATTTCTCAAAAACTCATTTTCTTTTAAGGCAAGATCAAGTTGAGATTTTAATGAATCCCTTTCATTAGAAATCTCCTCCTTCTCTTGCAAAATATTGTTAAGTCTAGAAATCAAATTTTTATTTTCATTGTTAAGGCCTAGACTTTTCTTTTTCAAAATCTTATATTTTTCAATTAATTTTTCACAAACTATAGAAAGTTCTTCATTCAAGGCATGGAGATCAATATTCTCATCACATGAAGAACTAGCACTATCATTATCTAGTTGAGATTCCGAATGTACCTCAAGGGAGTCATTCCCTTGGACCATATAGCATTGAGAATCGGATTCTCCACTAGATTCCTCCGTTGGATCGGCAATTGAAGTTTGGAGGTGGATGTGGTTGTCAACTTGTTCCACACTGCAAAGGTAAAATCAAGATTAGAAACATGCATAAGATAATCTTTTGAAAGCGTGCTTCTAATAGCCTCAAGGGCTTGTGCATTGGCCCCTATATGATTGCTATTACCAAGATAGTATTTCTTGGTAGCGGCAAGGAAAACATCCAAGCCTAGGGTTTTCAAATACATGGACATCCTATATTTCCATGTGTCAATGTTGGAGACATCGAACATGGGAGGTGAAAAGCAATCCATGGGTGTGCAAACTAAATGTGTGCAAACAAATATATATGCAAATGTAAATGTAGATTAGCAAACAAGATCTCACTCCTAGGTTGTTAAAACTAAAGTATCAAGAGCGTAGGCACTGATACCAATTGAAAACACCTAGGGGGTGAATAGGTGTAAATGCTAATCTAGAAACTAAATGCGGAAGCTAAAACTAATTTGCAACACACTTAATACAACCAACGAGTGTGGCCGAATTTCCCGTGACGGGCTCTGGACTAACTCCTCTTGATTCCCCTAGATAAGGGTTGAGGTGCTATATGAAGCTCTCGTGGTTTAGTACAAGTGAGGCACACACACAACCAAGCATATAAGAATAAGCAATATGAATCAATGCAAGGCACAACACAAGCAATATATAATATGAATGAATGATGCTATGCACAAACACAAATAAAGGAGAGAGAGTTTAGAGGCAATGGATCAAACGCAAAGACAAAGATGTGTTTCGAGGTTCGAGCCCCTAGCTCTACGTCCCCGCCTTCACCGAGAAGGATTTCCAATCCACTATCTCCCACCGAGGGAACCTCCACCGAGGAGGATTTGTTACAACAATAGGAGTATCGAACTCCTCTCTCAAACACCACCTCACAACCGAGGGGTAGACTCGTAGCCAAACAACCACAATCACCTCTACCAAAGAGGGATACAAATACAACCAACTCCACCTCTCACTAGAGGGAGCAAACCAACCAACTCAACCTCTACAAAGAGGGAGTAAACACCACTCCAATCAACCTCTACCAAAGAGGGATACACAAATACAAGGAGGGTTTACAACAAGTGGTTACAAAGACCACAAACTATCTCTATTCCACAAAACAAAGATCCTAATAGAATAGGATAGAATGATAGCTCAAGTGTGGAAAACTAGGTGTTTGAAATCAAGGACTCAAAGAAATAATCTTGGGAAAACTCTTGAAGATAATAGAAATGAAGAACAAACACAAATCTCCCAAAATACTATTTTCTTTGATTTTTTTCAAAAACCTAAAACAAATAAGATTGGAAGTTTAAAGCCCAAAACACTTTTGAAATCTTTTAAAAACACTTAAGAAAGTAGGAAATATTTCTTGTCAAAAGTCTTATCAAAAACCCCAAAGAGATGAGGCTTAAATAGCCTCTCTCAAAAACTAGCCGTTTGGCTGTTTCTATCAGCCAGAATAGCTGGCGGTCGACCGCCCGGTCGACCGCCAACGGTCATAAATATGACCGTTAGAGCAGCCCGGTCGACCGCCCGGTCGACCGCCCAGATACAGAGAGCAAAGCTCTCTGGTCCGGTCGACCGCCCGGTCGACCGGCCCATTGCCTGGCCAGACGTGCATAGACCTGTGCACGTCGGTCGACTGACCGGTCGACCGGCTCTGGCTTACGGTCGACCGTCCCGGTCGACCTCCAAAGCCTGGCAGCCAATTTCTGGGTCAGAAAATTATGTTGAAAAATATTCTAATTAATCTTATAAATCTTCTAAAAACACAAAAATAGTTTTATCATTTTGCATTGATATATAAACATGTGATAAAAATTTCAACTCAAATATCAAGCATATGAAACCATTTTTGTGTTTTATCATTTTTATCAAAAACTAAAACATGTATTTTATCAAACTTGGATTTTTCAATACATGAATAGGAAAGTCAAAATAAGTTTGTTTAAAAGTTAAGCATGCATGTATAGAATGAAACTACTATACATAAACCAATTAAACTTGTTTTGATCAATTATTCATGAAAACAAATATTGGTTAAGCCAAAAACGAAAAACCAATATCCAAATATAAAACGTGTGTGTTGTGCACTTGAGCATATCAACTATTCTAAGCTTTACAAATGGATCTAAACACACTAAACTAGGATACCTAAGTCTTCTTGACGATCTTCCATCTTCAAGTTGACTCGATCCAAAACTCCATGATCCACGAGCTAGGCAAGGTATGATCTTGATGCTCGGGCCTTGGAATCACCATGCGAAAGCTTCCAAACCTTCTTGTTGAAGCAATCACCAACTAATATCTTGCTAAATGATCTGAAACTAAAATCACAAGATTATTAGTAAACATAACTACATGAGTTAATCATCATCAAAACTAGAGTGGAAGGCCTCTGGGCCAACATATATGTCTTCGATTGGAATTATGAGGACATGCCCGTCGATCTCTAGATTGCTATACATCGACTCAACATTAACCCAAATGCCAAACCAGTCAAACAACTGCAATGATGGTTCCCTCCTGAGGTCATGGAAGCAATCTAATCAGAAGTGAAAAAGTTTATAGACTCAAAGCAACATCCTGATTGGGTGGCCAATATCGTTCATGTTCCCAAGAAGAAAGGAAAGATCCAGATCTGCATCGACTACCGCGATCTGAATGCTGCCTGCCCTAAAGACGAATGCCCTCTCCCAATTATGGATGTCATGATCGACAATACGTGCAGTTTTGAGAGGATGTCTTTCATAGATGGCTTTTCGGGTATAATCAAATAAAGATGTATTCTGAAGATGAAAAGTACACATCCTTCGGGACGCCTGTGGGAATATACTGCTACATATCGGCTTGAGGAACACTGGTGCGACATATCAACGTACCATGAATGCGATCTTACACGGGCAAATACAAAAGATCGTAGAATGCTACATCGATGACATCATTGTGAAAAGCCGCGACAAGGGCGTTCACCTCGCGGACCTGAGGAGAGTGTTCGACATCATTCGGGCTTACCAGTTGAAGATGTACCCAACCAAGTCCTTCCTGGGGTAACCAGTGGTAAATTCCTTGAATTTGTTATTACATTGAAAGGAATTCATCTGGACCCTGAGAAGATCCGTGCTGTCCAAGAGATGAAACCTTCAAGAAATCTCAAAATACTCAGAGGTCTACAGGGACGATTGGCATATATCCGAAGATTCATAACAAATCTCTCAGGACACTGCCAGCCTTTCACCAAGTTGATGAAGAAGGGAGTCTCATTCGTCTGGGACAATGCCTGCCAAGAAGCATTTGAAAAGATTAAGGGGTATCTCACACATCTACCTATTCTAGTGAATCCAGTATCAGGAAAGCCTTTTCTGTTATATGTTCGAGCGATGGATCATTCCTTAGGAGCTTTACTGGCCCAGAACAATGACCAAAATCATGAGCAAGTAATCTACTATTTAAGTAAAACAATGATTGGGGTGGAGCACCATTACAACCCAATCGAGAAGGAATGCTTAGCGTTAGTCTTCATTGTCAAGAAGATGCGACACTACCTCATGGGGCAACACATTCACGTTATCAGTAGGGTCAATCCGTTACGATTGCTGATGACGAGTCTATCTTCGCTGAACAATAGACTAGCAAAAATGGACCACATTGCCCTCACAATATGAGATGCAATTCATGCTATAAAAGGCAATCAAAGGTTAAGTTATGGTAGATTTCTTGGCCGATCATCCAGTTTCAGGAACTTCAAAATTTTATGACGATCTTTCAGACGAGATCGCTAAAATTAACTTGATCAACGCCTCCTTAGAAGAACAAATGTGGCAAATTTTCTTTGACAGAGCATCGAGAATGAATCCTGAGGGAAATATCATAGCAGGTGAGGGATAGTACCTATCTCCCAGCATAACAATGTGATCCCTCGTGCATTGTCACTAACAGAGCTGTGTTCCAACAATGTTTTGGAATACAATGCTCTCTTTATAGGGTGTAACTTGCTGAAGAGATTGGACTCAAAAATCTCAAAATATATGGCGATTCAAAGCTCATCATCAACCAGATTCGCGGGGAGTATGAAGTCTGACATGAAGACTTGGTGCCCTATCACAATGTGACCATTATCATGACAGAGAAGTTTGAAAACTTCTACATTGATCATGTACCGCGTCAGCAAAATGTACATGCAGATGCACTGGCATCACTCGCCGCTTCGTTGGCCCTTCCAGCTGGAGCCACCAAGAAAGTACTCGTCTATAGCCACGACTTATACTGCTGCAAATTCGCCCTTGAAGACAGTAGAATTCTAAGAAAAGACCTCAAGTCAAGGAGGTTATTGAGATTTCGACAAACCTTGAGCCTAGAGATTGGAGATTCCCTTACATCGACTTCATCTTATATGGCATATTTCTTGACGACTCTAAGGAGGCAGCTGCCATCAGAAAGAAAGCTCCTCGATTCTATTACAATGCGATCATGCAGACATTATACCGCTGGTCATACGACAGAATCCTGCTCTTATGCCTTTCACACAAAGAGGCACAGGAAGCACTCAAAGAAGCCCATGATCGTATGTGTAGAGCTCACCAACCCGGACCCAAGCTAGGAGACCGGCTCAGAAGACTTGGCTATTATTGGCCGAAGATGATCCCTGATGCCATCGCCTATGCTAGACGATGTCATACACGTCAGATCCATGGTGACTTTGTCCATCAAGCACCGGGACGTCTTCACCCAACATCCTCCTCATGGCCATTTGAAATATGGGGAATGGATGTTATCGGACCAATCAGTCCTTCAACATCCAGAGGACATCGCTTCATATTAGCCATAACAGATTACTTCTCTAAATGGGCAGAAGCTGTTCCCCTGAAGGAAGTAAAAACACCAAATGTGATCAAGTTCATTAAGCATCACGTGCTTTACCACTTCAGTGTACCTTGACAAATCATCCATGATAATGGGCCTCAATTCGTCAGCCAAGTATTCCAATGATTATGTAACAAATTTAGAATCCAAAGTGTGTCATCAATGACATACTATTTGATTTAACAAAAATAGGTGTGTAAGGATTTTTAAGTGTTTAAATCATGATGAATTGGTTGGATCGAGAATTTGTAAGTCTAAAGATGTAGATCTAAGCAATATGCTATTTTCAGCCATCTAATTTGCGCCTACTTGATGGATGGGAAAAAGTATTCAAAATACATGATTTTATATTTTTAGTTACTTGAAATAATGTAGATCAACTTCAATAAAATGGATCTTGTATTCGGATGTTGTAGGGTTATATTTGTGTAGGAATGATTCAGACTATAATCCTTCCAAAATGACACAACTCTATCCTCTCTCTACACACACACATATAAAATGATTTCTTCATCTCTTACCTTACATATGAAGTCATAATAAATATTTGACATTGTTAGTTCCATGATTTTTTTCAATTTTGAATTTTCATGTGAAATCCTTTAGAATATGCAAAGTAAAAGTTTCATGACTCCTTAAATCTTCAAGTCTTTACTTATCACCTTGAAGTTCCAACAAATATTTGAAAGGTTAGCTTCATAGCTTCTTGGATCTTCATATTGTGTCCCTTTAAGTGCAATGCTCTTCTTTTGACTTACAAGGCATCTTCTTGTTCTCTTTTCTTTGGAGATTCATTTGATCTCCGTGTTCTTCAAGATTCTCATCAACTCTTAAAAAGTCATAGTGTTGAAGTCTTCATAGATCGCAATCAAATTTATGATGCTATTACTTCATCGAAAGAGATCTCAAGACCTTGTTATTCATCTCAAATCAAGTAATCTCTTTTTCAAGTGATTGAAGGTTGTTGGGGATGCTTTTAAACCAATTAGAAAAATTATCAATCAATTCATTAAGCAATAATCTTACAGATGTAAATTCTTGTGTAAATATAATTATTTCCTATTTTTAGTCTCATTGGTTTCCTCATGAGTAGCCTCAAGATAGCTCTACATTTTTTAGCGCAAGTAATATCAATAATTTTATAAAATTCACTACAAGTTAATCCATTTATAGTACAACTAGTATCCTTGGAGTTAAGGTTCGCTAAAGCAAAAGATTTTTTGTCCCATTCAGAACTAGGTTTAGGGACAATTTTCTCACTAATCATTTTGGTGGGAGAAGTATAACTATCTTCTATCATGGTCTAAATTTTTCAATCAATTGATTGAATATGTATTCTTATGCATGTTTTTTAATAGGCATAGTTAGTCCCATAAAACAATGAAGGTCTATTGATTGATCTCCCCTCCGCCAATACAAAGTCATTGCTAGATATCATAGGATCAATCTCTAGGATGTAGTGCCTATATAAATGAGTACCAAGCTCTCATACCAATTATTGGACCCTAGAGGGGGGTGAATAGGGTTTAAATAAAGTTAATGTCTAATTCAAATCTTATCGAAGAGTTAAATGTTGTGATAGAATGCCACTTAGGCTGATAGAATCAGAATAATGAATTGGGAGCTAGCACAATCCAACACTGGCTGACACAATGCAGCAGTAACTAGCATAATGCAACAAAATCAAGATTCTATACTTCAAACACTAGTATAGAAATGCCTTTCCACGTCGGCCATTTCACTCACTTTTGCCGCAACCGACATAGATTATAGGGGTGATGGCAAACTTGTATATAAAAACAAAATATGTTTAGGTTCGGTGAATTTTTATAAAAATAAATATATTCCATGTAGGTTCTTTTAAGAACCGACGTGCAAAATACTATAACATCGCTTCTGAAAAATACCGATGTTATAGGTATTTTCAAAATGTGCACCTTCACTTTTAGCCCCTATCTAACTCTCTTAACCCTGATTCCCCCAAATTCTAACCCGGACTCTCTCTCGCTCTCGTCTCTCTCTCCCCCCTTGCTCTCGTCTCTCTCTTACTCTCTCTCTCCCCCTCAAGGCACTCCACTGCCAAGCTCCACCGCTTCTACCCTCACGCCTCCACCGGCCTCCTCTTGCGCCGCCACCGACCTCCTCCACCGCAGCCATTTGCCTCCTCCAATATAACTGTGAGTGCTTTTACCCACTTAGCTCTTTACTCATCATCTAATATTTTAGGATTTCTATACACCTCATGTTGTAATGTCAACGAAATTATTTTGGGCAAAACTTATCTAAGCAAATTCTTGAAAAAAGTTAACAATATTAATTTGAAATATAGGGATTTCATTAACAAATTGTTGAATAGAAAACATGCATTAAGTAATATATTGTGTGTGTATGATACAAAAAATATATTTAAATAAGCATAACATTAAATATTCTTATATAGGAGGCTGAAACATACACCAGTATAAGCCGACTTATACTTTTATAAGTCAACTAATGAAGTAAACAGAGAGTGAGTTTGGTAAAAATTTATAGAGTTGACTATACAAAAGTACAAGTCAACTAATCATTTTTATAAGTCGACTTATCCCCATTATAAGTTGACTAATATGCTGGCGGTTGTGACAATTATGCATAAGTAAATTTACTCTTACATGATATGTGTTGGTATTAATTCAATATATTAATTTTTTATGCCTAAACTAGGTAAACATGGATCGATAAAATAGATAGATGCTAATAGGTAAGTACCGAATATTGCAATGGTGTGGAGGAGTTTATTAAGTTTGTTGTTGAGCGTATCAACAATCCTAATCGTATTAAGTGTCAGTGTATAATATGTAGTTGCCTTGAGAATAATACGGTTGAAGTATTAAGAGACCATTTATTCGTTAATAGAATTGATAAAGGTTATACAAGATGGATATGATATGGTGAGAATGCAAGAGATAGACCAATTTATTCAGATGATAGAGAATGTGATGAAATAGAAGAAATTGATTGTAGAGAAGGTGATAAATTAGAAGACATAATCCATGATGTAGAAGATCACTTTATGAATCACCCATACTTAATCCAGAGCTTGAAAGATAATGTAAAAAAATCATTATATGTTGATTGTTCTAAATTCACTAAATTATCTGCAAAGTTGAGGTTGTACAATTTGATAGTAAAAAATGAGTGAAGCGATAAGAGTTTTATGGCTTTACTCAATCTCTTAAAAATATATGCTTTATGAGGCTAATGAACTTTCAAATCATAATACATAGAATGCCAAGAAGATTCTGTACTCTATGGGTATAAATTATGAGATGATGCATGCTTTTGCCCTAATGATTGTACTTTGAACAGAAAGAATTATGAAGGTTTGGAGAGATGTCCAACTTATGAATCGGATCGGTATAAGAAAAATAAGAATAAAATTTCAGCCAAGGTATTTATGGTATTTTCAATAACACTTAGATTTAAACGCATGTTTAGGATGCAGAACATGCGAAGAATTTGATGTGGCACTCAGACGGGAGGATTTCTGATAATATGCTTCAGCATCTGGCTAATTCTCCTCAGTAGAATATGATTGATTTGAAGTTTCTCGATTTTTGATGTGATGCAAGGAATCTCTATGTCTTTCGTCTGATGGAATGAACCCGCCCAGTAACATGAGCAGCACAAACAGTACTTAGCCAGTTGTTTTGACTATTTACGATCTTCTTCCCTGGTTGTGTATGAAACATAAGTTTATAATATTATCATTACTAATATCGAATCCCAGACAGCCACAAAATGATATAAATATTTATTTAGCACTTCTTATTGAGGACTTAAAGATAATGTTTAAAGGTGATGAAGTATTCGATGCATATTATTAAGAAAATTTCAAACTCTTAGCTATTTTACTTTAAACAATCAATGATTTTCCAGCATATGAAAACTTATCAGGGTATAGTTTAAAAGGACACAAGACATGTTTTGTATGTGAAGAAGACATATTTTCTATCCAATTAAAACATGACAGAAAGACAATATACCTTAGTTCCAAAAAGTTCTTGCCCAAGTCCCATCGTAGTCGTAGGCTACAAAAAGCTTTTCATGGATCTACGGAAGAAGGAAGAGCTCCAAAAATATTGACTGGTGAAGAGATATATCAATAGGTGAACAATCTAAGAGCAAAATATGATAAAGGGAAGAAAATTACAGTTGAAAAGAATTTATAGAAGAAGAGGTCAATATTTTTTAATCTCTCATATTGAAAATTTTTGTTTGTAAGATATTTCCTTGATGTCATGCATATTGAGAAGAATGTAAGTGATAGTATTATTAGCACATTACTCAATATACCCGATAATACTAGGAATGTAGTCAAAGTTAGAAAAGATTTAGCTAAAATGGGTATACGGAAGCAGTTGGCACCAGAGCAAAAGGGACAAAATAAATATTTTCCGCCAGCATAACATACTTTGTCTAGAAAGGAGAAGAAAAACTTATGTCAGTGTCCTTCTGGAATTAAGGTGCCAAGTGGTTACTCATCAAATATTCAAATTCTCTTTTCAATGAAAGATCTAAAACTAGTTGGCCTGAAATCTCATGATTGTCATGCATTGATGTAAAATTGGTACCTGTAACTATAAGTTTTGTATTGTCACAACATGTCCGTCATGCCATTACTCGACTTTGTTTTTTCTTCAATCCAATATGTAGAAGGGAATTGACCCAATAACTGAAAGAGTTACAGAAGGATGTTGTGGTTACACTGTGTTAACTTGAGATGTATTTTTCACCTTTATTTTTTTATATCATGGTGCATCTAACGGTTCATTTGATCAGAGAGATTAGACTATGTGGTCTGGTCTTCTTAAGATGGGTGTATCTATTTGTGCGATATATGAAAATATTAAAAGGGTATGTGAAGAATCAAAATTGATCCGAAGGTTGCATTATTAAATGTTACACATATGAAGAGGCAATTAAATTTTACTATGAATACTTATTGAATATTGAAGTTATTGGACTTCCTAATAGGTTTGTACTAAGGTAAGAGATGTCATTAGTAAAATAGAACAAATTATGGTTACTATTAGTAAAACTAATTGTGTCAAGCACATAGAAGAGGGTGACTAGGTGACTAGATAATCTAATATAAAACTAATGTGAAATTAAAAACTAATTATGCAACCTAAAAACTATTAGGCTAATACACAACATATAACCAAAAAGTATAGCCGAATTCTCAGTGAAGGGCGCTGGACTATCTCCTCAAGATTCCTCTAGATTAAGAGTTGAAGTACCACTATGGCTCTCTTAGTTGAATACAAGTGTGAGCAAACAAACCCAAGCATATATTCAAATAAGCACAACTATATCAAGCATATAAAGAGATGAACAATATAAGCATGCAAGATATAAAATACAAGTGAGAGGGAGAGGAAGATTAGTAATCCAAATACGGGATAATTGTTTCGAGGTTCGAGCACACTTGCTCTACGTCCCCACCTTCAACACTATGAAGAATTTTCACTATAAACGATCCCGTAAGATCACTCGGCTCCGCAACACTTATAACGAGCTCCCTCAAGAACTCTTTGACCCACAAGTCTTTCACTTGTTCCCATAATAATAACACTGTTGGTCCCGAGATGATGCCAATTGTTGGATCTAAAATATTACGTCAACACTCGAACAAAGATATTAGCGTTATAGAAATAAACTTGCATAAAAGGAAATTAAATCCGAGAAAAAAATAAGCAAACGCAAACACAAGAGATTTATCCTGGTTCGGTCCTCGTGACCTACATCCAGTCCCCAAGCCACCCGCTTGAGATTTTTCCTTTATCCGTTGACTTTGTACACCTAAAATTAACACCTTACACATTGTCAAATGTGTACAACTCTTCTTACAACCAAGAAGACCAAACACCTTGTACAAACTCTCTTCAACCCGAAGACGCTCTTGTACAATGCTCCTCTTTGAGTGATTACAATTGATCCTATAAGCCTTGAATCTATATGTGATCGTGGACAAGGGCTCTTATAGGTCGACTCTCAGAAATCTTCACTATGGAGTAGGAATTTGAGTGAAGAAATGAAAGTGTAAATAGTTTTCTGAAAACCAGAATTTTGACAGAGTTTTTGGTCAGAAAACTTTTGATTTTTTTAAATTGGTGTTTAGCCTAGGTTAGCATACATATTTATAGCTGAAATCCATTGTCAGTTAGGGTAGTTATCAGGTCAATTTTGAATATTAAAACATTGGATAACGTTGGATAAAACACCAGAAAACAGAAACTGTCTAATAGTCAGAAACTGCTATTAGTCGACTAGGGGTGGGGGTTAGTCGACTAGGGTAGGCAATTTACACTGGGTTAGTCGACTAATAAAGGGGCCAAGTCGACTAAGGCATGATTGAAATAAAAGACAAGTTTTTGGAAACTGAAACTAGTCGACCAGACTAAGTGGTTAGTCGACTAGGCCAAGTATTAGTCGACTACAAAGTCTGTTAAGTCAACTAATAATGCATATGATCAAAAACAGAGAGTAGGTATCTTTGCAGGACAAATGTTAGTCGACTATATAAAATATCAAGTCGACTATATGATCGAGATTTACCTGTGCAACAAAATAAAGAAGTTTAGATTTAGAAATAATAGTGCAAGGTTCTCAATTCGAATCCGCGGTAGCAGTGGCTATGCGGGTCGTGATCCTCAGGGAGGGACTAGCGATGGAAGCGTTTGTAAGATTCTCTAAAAATTTATCTTTTTTTAGTTATTAATAAGAAAATATTGGTTAGGTTAGAAAGAGAGCGGTATTTACAATGCTTCGGAAAGAAAGTGTTGGGAAATAGTGATTTAATCTACAAAAATAAAATAAAAGAAAGAAAAGAAATAAACACTAACCTTGGTTGAAGAAAAACGTGAAATCCTAACACTTTCTACCTTGCTTAGGAGGCGTTGAACGCATAAACCATAGGATCGATCTCAGTCCCCTGTTCGCATTATATCATCAAGTCTCGCACAAGCATGAAGTGATACGTCTTGAGGAGGAGAACATCTCCATGAAATATCGTTGGCACCCACCAAGATTAGTTATACTTATGCGTTGGAAATCACTTGCATGTCATCAACAACCAACAGAGATAAAAGAGAAAAAGAAAAGAAAGCAAAAAGAAAAGTAAAACAATGCACATAAGAACAATGAACAAAGAAAAAGATTACCTTTATTACTTGATACAATGGCAGAGAAGAGAAGCATACATCGGTGTCACGCTCAACATAGCCCTCTCCCTCACTTACATAAAAGTTAAAAAGAAAAGAAAACCTAAACTCGAAAAAAGAAGAAAACCTAAAACCCTAGATTTGGCCCTCTGGCTCTGGACGCTCTCTGTGTTGCACTGCAGGGGGTATTTATAGATGCAGAAGGAATCAGAGTTCAGATCGAACTCCTCCACGAAAAATCGTCCAGGGATAAGCTTGGATTGCCGCGGAAACGCGGCTTGGGCTGCGTTTCCGCGGCCTGAGTGTGGCGGCTGGCCACGCGCTTTGGCGCATGGCCTCCCCTGGTCCGTCCATCTGGGCGTTTTCTTCTGGAAGTTGAATCTCGGCTCTTCATCTTTGGATTTGGATATAACTTGGGAAGCAAGTTACCTAGATCCCAAATCTTTTCCACGAATTTTCTTCTCTTCTTTTAGCTTTTATCCTCATCCCGCAAGTGTTTAGGGTTGAATAGAAGTCTATCCTTCCCTCTTCTTTAATATTTGCAACTTTGGCCCTTGTGTATTTGCACTTTTGACAATTGATATTTGCACTTTTGCACTTGGGCTTGAATATGGGCTTTTGGGCTTCTTTTTAGCCTTTATTTCTTTATTTTAATATTTCGAGGCCTGCACACAATAAATCATAAAATATTAATAAATGTGCAGAATTATAGGAATAAATATGACAATGTGATGGTAAATATAATGATAAAAATGCACTTTTCACTACCAATCACACCCCCACACTTATCTTTTTGCTCGTCCTCGAGTAAAAATCAAAGAGAAAAGAAAAGAAAAATTAATCTAACCTAACTCACTTTCGTAGGAATCACGGTTGCACTTAGAATGTGCAACAAGCCGTTAAACCCCTAGGTTACCCTAGAGGACGAGTGTTGTCTCGTGAGGGTTTTCAGCGGATTACACCCACAAAATCCATAAAAATGAAAAATATTTGAAATACTTTTGAAAAGACTAAGTAGTCTATAAGTTTTAGGATTATCATTTTTATTCATTCTTAAACTTAGTCTTAATAAAGTCAATTATTATTCATTTTAGGTAAGGATCAAAATTGAATTTCTAATATAGTCTTTTTCGTTACCAAAAATCATATGCATCCTTATGAATTTATACTAGGAATTCCTTAACTTGAACTCTCATGCCTCTTTATTATTATTTTTTTTTATAACTCATCTAATTTTCTTTCGTGTAAGTATCAAGGCTTCTTGAGGCCCTCATACCTAACTAATTGACTATTAGATGTGTTAATATAATATTTTTTTAATATGTATAACTCATCTAATTTTCTTTCGTGTAAGCATGAAGGCTTCTTGAGGCACTCATACCTAACTAATTGACTATTAAATGTGTTAATACATATATAAATAATTTTTCTTAGTTTTCTTAGGCTTTCTAATCCACCCATGTAGCGAACTTAGAGTCGATGACTCCCAAACCGGTTGGCTTTAGGGCACCAGGTGAGAAAACACCCCGCGGACTCAAATTCGAGTGAACTAGGCCCCAAAACTAAGGACTTTATTTTATTTACTCACCTTTAGGCATGAATACTTATGCTTCTTAAGGGACATGTATCCATCTTAATTAGTGATTTTCTCTTTTTTTTATATGAGGCACAAAGGTCTTCGTCTTAGAATCCTAGATATGCATTAGGTATGCAAATTTCATTAAGGTAAAAATCAAGACTAATTAATTATTCAATTTCTCCTCCTATACCTAAAATTTAAACAATTTATTTATTTTGACCAAGTTTTTAGAAATCCTAATCATGATTTTCCTAATTCTTAAGACTAACTTAGATTTCTGTCAAAAGATAAGTCAAAATATTGTCCTTTTTCAATTTTTTTTTTATTAGCAAATTTTTGTTAGTTTCTAACTATGTTAGTATGTTAGTAAAGCCTACCCCCACACTTATCTCATGCATTGTCCTCAATGTATGAATGAATGCATATATGCATGAAAAAGAACAAGGGAAGGCAGAAGTTACCTTAAGGTGGTGGTTCCGGTGGTGGTCTAATTGGTCCACGAAATGCGGCCCAATCAACTTTTTGTGGAATTCGGAGGAACCCACCAGAAATTTTTCTTATATAACCCACTAAAATGTATGTATTATCATTTTTAAAAATTCCACCCCATCAAATTTTCATAATTCATAATTATTTTCAGAGTCAATTGTGTCAACCTCCTTGTCCCAAATGGAGTATGAAAAGATGGAATTATTGACTTGGACGTGGGAAGTATGGGAACGAATACCGACTCAGGAAAGAAACTTAAATCAAGTAAGGGTTCAGGAGTCGGGCTAGGTTCAGGAAGTGGGTCCAAATCAATAAGCTGAAACTCAAGTCCACAATCAGTTCCCACAATGGAATGTGACTCAATGTTGGTGATTCAAGTTCAGGAATGATAGGTGTGTGAATCAAGACTGACTCTAAAAGATTACCTAAGTCGGGTAACAAAACAGGAGTCAATAATGATTCGGGAATTTGAACTTGATCACAGATTTGAGAATCTAGGTCACATATCTCATTGGGTTCAATTTCATAAAAATAAGAACCTGCCAATTTATCCATGGGACTTTCAAAATTGCACAATTGGTCAAGTTCAATATGATCATCAAAAGTGGGTGATTCAAATTCATGATGAATTGGCACAGGATCCAATGTTGACTCGGGAAAAGTGAAATCAGGTGGAGACACCGGAGTCATTATTGAATCAGGAAGCAAAATTGAATCATCAAGTTGGGGTTCATGATCATATTCATGCTCAAGTTCTATTTCAGGAAAGGAAAAACTTGCCAAGTTATCAATTGGAGTTTCGGCAAGCTCAAATGATGGTCCTGAATTAGAATCTTGTTGTCCAAAGCAACTTGGTTCGTCGGCTCTAAGAGAGTGGTCAGCGATATCAGAATTGGCCGGACGGTGAGAACGCAAAGATTGAACCATCATATCTAGTTCATGCTCACGAGCTAATCTAGCCTGAGTCATGGCTTCAAGCCTCTTTTGTGATTGGACTTGGAAATAGGAAGTGTAATCGTGATGAAGTTGTGAGTCGATGGACTCACGCATCATCATGTCTAAGATTGATGGTGGTTGTTGCTTGGACTCGTGCATACTTATCATTTTCCCGATAGATGGTATTCTATTCTGAATGGGTGGATCAGAGTATGACTCTTGGGAATATTGTGGACAAGGTGGAGACGGAGGACAAGTCGGTTGAAAATTGGACTCGGGGGAAGCGAAACCCCATGAACTCTGTGAAGAGTTGAAAGTATGAAAATTATGGTCATAAGATGGGGGGTATGGGTTATAATCATTCGGATAAGACCATTCCGGCAACTAGATTGGTCAAAGTTATGATATGCCGAGTTGGTAATGTCCGAAAAAGAGTTAGGTGTGTAATATGGATTAAAGTTGGAAAAATATTATTATATGCCATATCACACCAACACAACAAAGAAAAAAGAAAACAAACAAATAAACAAACAAAAAAGAAAAAATTCTAACCTAAGTTAGGGTAGACCTATGACCTAGACGACTCCTAACTGGTTAGACTGTCCACGAGAGGTAGGGTGCAGACTTTGACCACAAGTTAATCAGCCAGGTCAGGGCAAGAGTGGTGGGAGGTTTTCCGTCAAAGACGTTCCTTAATTAAATAACCACCAATCTTCGGGCTTTCGGCCCGCAATCCCCTTCCTAGACACTGATTTGGTAGGAGTCAACTTCCAGCACTGTTCCCCCTTAGGATAATCTCCTAATTGAGTCCGAGATGTCCCTAAGGCCAACGTCTACTAATTTTAAGTTAGGCTTGGGTTAGTGAGTACTTGGGATATGATTTTTGGGCTAAGGAAGGGTGATGAAATCCCCACCTTATCTTGTTAATGGGTTATGCCCTTAAGATATTTTTGTGCAAGTGTACAAGATATGTAAATAAGATTCACTCAAAGCATGAAAATCAACCAAGAGATGAGTCCTATTCTACATGCAATGCGTACGTGCCTTGCTCCAGCACTCTTCAACAGTAAAATAAAGTAATTGAAAAGACACGTGCCTAATATGCAAACAACTAATCAATTTTTATCATTAACAACAAATATTTTACTGTTGAATTAATTAGCAGTAAGCATGGTTATCACAGAACAAATTTTAACAGAGAAGTAGACAGATATTGCAATTTTCAGAAACCTGCAAAAATTTTAGTCAGTAGTCCTCTGCTACTGCCGCGGATCCGCGGCTATTGCGTTTGCGCGGCAACGTAGCAGGCACTGCTGCTCTGCCTTCGAGGGCAGAGGCACAGAGTTGCTATATGTCCACTTCTGCTGTTGTTTTTCTGTTCTCCAAACCTGCAAACAGAAAAGAATAAAAGAATTAGTTAAAAATTTTTTATTTTTAGAGAAAAACTTACCGTCCCTCCCCGGCAACAGTGCCAATTTGTTGATCGAGATTTACCTGTGCAACAAAATAAAGAAGTTTAGATTTAGAAATAATAGTGCAAGGTTCTCAATTCGAATCCGCGGTAGCAGTGGCTATGCGGGTCGTGATCCTCAGGGAGGGACTAGCGATGGAAGCGTTTGTAAGATTCTCTAAAAATTTATCTTTTTTTAGTTATTAATAAGAAAATATTGGTTAGGTTAGAAAGAGAGCGGTATTTACAATGCTTCGGAAAGAAAGTGTTGGGAAATAGTGATTTAATCTACAAAAATAAAATAAAAGAAAAGAAAAGAAATAAACACTAACCTTGGTTGAAGAAAAACGTGAAATCCTAACACTTTCTACCTTGCTTAGGAGGCGTTGAACGCATAAACCATAGGATCGATCTCAGTCCCCTGTTCGCATTATATCATCAAGTCTCGCACAAGCATGAAGTGATACGTCTTGAGGAGGAGAACATCTCCATGAAATATCGTTGGCACCCACCAAGATTAGTTATACTTATGCGTTGGAAATCACTTGCATGTCATCAACAACCAACAGAGATAAAAGAGAAAAGAAAAGAAAGCAAAAAGAAAAGTAAAACAATGCACATAAGAACAATGAACAAAAGAAAAAGATTACATTTATTACTTGATACAATGGCAGAGAAGAGAAGCATACATCGGTGTCACGCTCAACATAGCCCTCTCCCTCACTTACATAAAAGTTAAAAAAGAAAAGAAAACCTAAACTCGAAAAAAGAAGAAAACCTAAAACCCTAGATTTGGCCCTCTGGCTCTGGACGCTCTCTGTGTTGCACTGCAGGGGGTATTTATAGATGCAGAAGGAATCAGAGTTCAGATCGAACTCCTCCACGAAAAATCGTCCAGGGATAAGCTTGGATTACCGCGGAAACGCGGCTTGGGCCGCGTTTCCGCGGCCTGAGTGTGGCGGCTGGCCACGCGCTTTGGCGCATGGCCTCCCCTGGTCCGTCCATCTGGGCGTTTTCTTCTGGAAGTTGAATCTCGGCTCTTCATCTTTGGATTTGGATATAACTTGGGAAGCAAGTTACCTAGATCCCAAATCTTTTCCACGAATTTCCTTCTCTTCTTTTAGCTTTTATCCTCATCCCGCAAGTGTTTAGGGTTGAATAGAAGTCTATCCTTCCCTCTTCTTTAATATTTGCAACTTTGGCCCTTGTGTATTTGCACTTTTGACAATTGATATTTGCACTTTTGCACTTGGGCTTGAATATGGGCTTTTGGGCTTCTTTTTAGCCTTTATTTCTTTATTTTAATATTTCGAGGCCTGCACACAATAAATCATAAAATATTAATAAATGTGCAGAATTATAGGAATAAATATGACAATGTGATGGTAAATATAATGATAAAAATGCACTTTTCACTACCAATCACACCCCCACACTTATCTTTTTGCTCGTCCTCGAGTAAAAATCAAAGAGAAAAAGAAGAAAAATTAATCTAACCTAACTCACTTTCGTAGGAATCACGGTTGCACTTAGAATGTGCAACAAGCCGTTAAACCCCTAGGTTACCCTAGAGGACGAGTGTTGTCTCGTGAGGGTTTTCAGCGGATTACACCCACAAAATCCATAAAAAGGAAAATATTTGAAATACTTTTGAAAAGACTAAGTAGTCTATAAGTTTTAGGATTATCATTTTTATTCATTCTTAAACTTAGTCTTAATAAAGTCAATTGTTATTCATTTTAGGTAAGGATCAAAATTGAATTTCTAATATAGTCTTTTTCGTTACCAAAAATCATATGCATCCTTATGAATTTATACTAGGAATTCCTTAACTTGAACTCTCATGCCTCTTTATTATTATTTTTTTATAACTCATCTAATTTTCTTTCGTGTAAGTATCAAGGCTTCTTGAGGCCCTCATACCTAACTAATTGACTATTAGATGTGTTAATATAATATTTTTTTTTAATATGTATAACTCATCTAATTTTCTTTCGTGTAAGCATGAAGGCTTCTTGAGGCACTCATACCTAACTAATTGACTATTAATTGTGTTAATACATATATAAATAATTTTTCTTAGTTTTCTTAGGCTTTCTAATCCACCCATATAGCGAACTTAGAGTCGATGACTCCCAAACCGGTTGGCTTTAGGGCACCAGGTGAGAAAACACCCCGCGGACTCAAATTCGAGTGAACTAGGCCCCAAAACTAAGGACTTTATTTTATTTACTCACCTTTAGGCATGAATACTTATGCTTCTTGAGGCACATGTATCCATCTTAATTAGTGATTTTTCTCTTTTTTTTTTATATGAGGCACAAAGGTCTTCGTCTTAGAATCCTAGATATGCATTAGGTATGCAAATTTCATTAAGGTAAAAATCAAGACTAATTAATTATTCAATTTCTCCTCCTATACCTAAAATTTAAACAATTTATTTATTTTGACCAAGTTTTAGAAATCCTAATCATGATTTTCCTAATTCTTAAGACTAACTTAGATTTCTGTCAAAAGATAAGTCAAAATATTGTCCTTTTTCAATTTTTTTTTATTAGCAAATTTTTGTTAGTTTCTAACTATGTTAGTATGTTAGTAAAGCCTACCCCCACACTTATCTCATGCATTGTCCTCAATGTATGAATGAATGCATATATGCATGAAAAAGAACAAGGAAAGGCAGAAGTTTACCTTAAGGTGGTGGTTCCGGTGGTGGTCTAATTGGTCCACGAAATGCGGCCCAATCAACTTTTTGTGGAATTCGGAGGAACCCACCAGAAATTTTTCTTATATAACCCACTAAAATGTATGTATTATTATTTTTTAAAAATTTCACCCCATCAAATTTCATAATTCATAATTATTTTCAGAGTCAATTGTGTCAACCTCCTTGTCCCAAAATGGAGTATGAAAAGATGGAATTATTGACTTGGACGTGGGAAGTATGGGAACGAATACCGACTCAGGAAAGAAACTTAAATCAAGTAAGGGTTCAGGAGTCGGGCTAGGTTCAGGAAGTGGGTCCAAATCAATAAGCTGAAACTCAAGTCCACAATCAGTTTCCCACAATGGAATGTGACTCAATGTTGGTGATTCAAGTTCAGGAATGATAGGTGCGTGAATCAAGACTGACTCTAAAAGATTACCTAAGTCGGGTAACAAAACAGGAGTCAATAATGATTCGGGAATTTGAACTTGATCACAGATTTGAGAATCTAGGTCACATATCTCATTGGGTTCAATTTCATAAAAATAAGAACCTGCCAATTTATCCATGGGACTTTCAAAATTGCACAATTGGTCAAGTTCAATATGATCATCAAAAGTGGGTGATTCAAATTCATTATGAATTGGCACAGGATCCAATGTTGACTCGGGAAAAGTGAAATCAGGTGGAGACACCGAGTCATTATTGAATCAGGAAGCAAAATTGAATCATCAAGTTGGGGTTCATGATCATATTCATGCTCAAGTTCTATTTCAGGAAAGGAAAAACTTGCCAAGTTATCAATTGGAGTTTCGGCAAGCTCAAATGATGGTCCTGAATTAGAATCTTGTTGTCCAAAGCAACTTGGTTCGTCGGCTCTAAGAGAGTGGTCAGCGATATCAGAATTGGCTGGACGGTGAGAACGCAAAGATTGAACCATCATATCTAGTTCATGCTCACGAGCTAATCTAGCCTGAGTCATGGCTTCAAGCCTCTTTTGTGATTGGACTTGGAAATAGGAAGTGTAATCGTGATGAAGTTGTGAGTCGGTGGACTCACGCATCATCATGTCTAAGATTGATGGTGGTTGTTGCTTGGACTCGTGCATACTTATCATTTTCCCGATAGATGGTATTCTATTCTGAATGGGTGGATCAGAGTATGACTCTTGGGAATATGTGGACAAGGTGGAGACGGAGGACAAGTCGGTTGAAAATTGGACTCGGGGGAAGCGAAACCCCATGAACTCTGTGAAGAGTTGAAAGTATGAAAATTATGGTCATAAGATGGGGGGTATGGGTTATAATCATTCGGATAAGACCATTCCGGCAACTAGATTGGTCAAAGTTATGATATGCCGAGTTGGTAATGTCCGAAAAAGAGTTAGGTGTGTAATATGGATTAAAGTTGGAAAAATTATTATTATATGCCATATCACACCAACACAACAAGAAAAAAAAAAAGAAAACAAACAATAAACAAACAAAAAAAAAAAATTCTAACCTAAGTTAGGGTAGACCTATGACCTAGACGACTCCTAACTGGTTAGACTGTCCACGAGAGGTAGGGTGCAGACTTTGACCACAAGTTAATCAGCCAGGTCAGGGCAAGAGTGGTGGGAGGTTTTCCGTCAAAGACGTTCCTTAATTAAATAACCACCAATCTTCGGGCTTTCGGCCCTCAATCCCCTTCCTAGACACTGATTTGGTAGGAGTCAACTTCCAGCACTGTTCCCCCTTAGGATAATCTCCTAATTGAGTCCGAGATGTCCCTAAGGCCAACGTCTACTAATTTTAAGTTAGGCTTGGGTTAGTGAGTACTTGGGATATGATTTTTGGGCTAAGGAAGGGTGATGAAATCCCCACCTTATCTTGTTAATGGGTTATGCCCTTAAGATATTTTTGTGCAAGTGTACAAGATATGTAAATAAGATTCACTCAAAGCATGAAAATCAACCAAGAGATGAGTCCTATTCTACATGCAATGCGTACGTACCTTGCTCCAGCACTCTTCAACAGTAAAGTAAAGTAATTGAAAAGACACGTGCCTAATATGCAAACAACTAATCAATTTTTATCATTAACAACAAATATTTTACTGTTGAATTAATTAGCAGTAAGCATGGTTATCACAGAACAAATTTTAACAGAGAAGTAGACAGATATTGCAATTTTCAGAAACCTGCAAAAATTTTAGTCAGTAGTCCTCTGCTACTGCCGCGGATCCGCGGCTATTGCCGCGTTTGCGCGGCAACGTAGCAGGCACTGCTGCTCTGCCTTCGAGGGCAGAGGCACAGAGTTGCTATATGTCCACTTCTGCTGTTGTTTTTCTGTTCTCCAAACCTGCAAACAGAAAAGAATAAAAGAATTAGTTAAAAATTTTTTATTTTTAGAGAAAAACTTACCGTCCCTCCCCGGCAATAGCGCTAATTTTTGATCGAGATTTACCTGTGCAACAAAATAAAGAAGTTTAGATTTAGAAATAATAGTGCAAGGTTCTCAATTCGAATCCGCGGTAGCAGTGGCTATGCGGGTCGTGATCCTCAGGGAGGGACTAGCGATGGAAGCGTTTGTAAGATTCTCTAAAAATTTATCTTTTTTTAGTTATAATAGAAATATTGGTTAGGTTAGAAAGAGAGCGGTATTTACAATGCTTCGGAAAAAAAGTGTTGGGAAATAGTGATTTAATCTACAAAAATAAAATAAAAGAAAAGAAAAGAAATAAACACTAACCTTGGTTGAAGAAAAACGTGAAATCCTAACACTTTCTACCTTGCTTAGGAGGCGTTGAACGCATAAACCATAGGATCGATCTCAGTCCCCTGTTCGCATTATATCATGAAGTCTCGCACAAGCATGAAGTGATACGTCTTGAGGACGAGAACATCTCCATGAAATATCGTTGGCACCCACCAAGATTAGTTATACTTATGCGTTGGAAATCACTTGCATGTCATCAACAACCAACAGAGATAAAAGAGAAAAAGAAAAGAAAGCAAAAAGAAAAGTAAAACAATGCACATAAGAACAATGAACAAAAGAAAAATTACCTTTATTACTTGATACAATGGCAGAGAAGAGAAGCATACATCAGTGTCACGCTCAACATAGCCCTCTCCCTCACTTACATAAAAATTAAAAAAGAAAAGAAAACCTAAACTAGAAAAAAGAAGAAAACCTAAAACCCTAGATTTGGCCCTCTGGCTCTGGACGCTCTCTGTGTTGCACTGCAGGGGTATTTATAGGTGCAGAAGGAATCAGAGTTCAGATCGAACTCCTCCATGAAAAATCGTCCAGGGATAAGCTTGGATTGCCGCGGAAACGCGGCTTGGGCCGCGTTTTCGCGGCCTGTGTGGCGGATGGCCACGCGCTTTGGCGCGTGGCCTCCCCTGGTCCGTCCATCTGGGTGTTTCCTTCTGGAAGTTGAATCTCGGCTCTTCATCTTTGGATTTGGATATAACTTGGGAAGCAAGTTACCTAGATTCCAAATCTTTTCCACGAATTTCCTTCTCTTCTTTTAGCTTTTATCCTCATCCTGCAAGTGTTTAGGGTTGAATAGAAGTCTATCCTTCCCTCTTCTTTAATATTTGCAACTTTGGCCCTTGTGTATTTGCCTTTTGACAATTGATATTTGCACTTTTGCACTTGGGCTTGAATATGGGCTTTTAGGATTCTTTTTAGCCTTTATTTCTTTATTTTAATATTTCGAGGCCTGCACACAATAAATCATAAAATATTAATAAATGTGCAGAATTATAGGAATAAATATGACAATGTGATGGTAAATATAATGATAAAAATGCAATTTTCACTACCAATCACTATACTATGTATAAGTCGACTACAAAATTGTATAAGTCGACTAATAGGGCTATGATGTGTGTGTGTTTCAATGCTTTTAACATACTAATAAATATTACAAAACACATCCATAACTACTCTCTTTGGGAAGTCTTGATCATGTAGAACTCTTGAATAAGCTTGTAAGATAGAGCTCTAATGATATGGCTTCATAAATGTATCTTCAAAAGCAAGTTCCAACATTCTCCCCCTTTTGATGATGACACTTTGTGTGCACGAATTCTTCCCCTGCAGAGAATATGTTAAATGTTCTCCCCTGTAGAAAAGGTTATAACAGATATAGAAAACATGTGTTCTCCCCTGCAAAAATATATCATAACAAATATATATAATAAATGTTCTAAAAATATTTTTCTTATCAAACTTCTTATATGGTACCAGAAAGATAAACATTAGAATGGTACCAATCATAATAAGATCAAAGCATTAACCTTTAGGAATCCAAACCCAATTTGAATTTGGTTTCCATCTGTTAGTATACACATAATTGCATGAATTACATATATCATGTATGTATGATACAATATAAGTATTTTTATCAACAATGCTTAAGTTTTTAGGAATCCATATGAACTTGTTCTTAAATATTTTTGAAATAATATCAGTATTTTTTTCACAAAAGAATTATATGGATTACTGACATATGTAGATTTTCTAAAAAATCCAAGGCCATAATGATTATGTGACATCTTTTGATATGATAACAAATCATTCAACTTTCTTTTCCTTTATTAAATTTAGTCACATTGTTCAAAATCTCTTCATATTTTATTTTGAAACTTGATATGTCTTTATTTAAAATAGTGATTCTTTCATTTAAAGACAAAGTTTCTTTTTAAGCATAATATTTTCTTTTATAAAATTCTCACTATCCTTTTTTAATGATGATATCACTTTTTCAAAATCATTTTTTTGGGAATTTATAGAAGAAATTTGAGAAACATAACATGAATTTTCTTTAATAAGTTTTTCATTTCTTTTGATAAAACTTTATTCTTTATCTTTCATTCTTAAGATCATTGAATAATTAATGGAATGCATCTAAAAGTTCAGTATATTGTACCTCATCTTCTTCTAGAGCCATGTAACAGATGTTGGCATGTTCAGCGGCTTCTTCTTCGTCAGAGGAAGAAGAATCACTATTTTCCCATGATGCTTGGTAGTCTTTCTTCTTTCTGAACTTTTTGCTCTTGAATTTATCTTTGTTTTTGAGCAATGGGCAATCCTTCCTCATATGACCTGTTTTATTACAATTAAAACATTTAAACTTACCTTGCTTCAAAAATCTTCTGAATTTTCTTAAAATCATTGCCATCTCCTCTTCATCGTTATCTAAATTGTCCGTGTCTGAGGATGCATGGAAGGCAAGTTCTTTCTTTTTTGAGAGAGATTGTTGTTCATCCTTCTTTCTGTCTTCGTGTTGCACTTCATATGCCATTAGATTACCAATAAGATTATCTAATGACATTGCTGAGAGGTCATTCGCTTCTTCGATTGCAGTTGTTTTCTTCTTCCAATCTGGTGTGAGTGCACGAAGGATCTTGCGAAATTTTTCAACTTGGGTGTATTCCTTTCAAAGAGATGCTAAGGAATTTGTTATGTCGGTAAACCTTATAACCATTTCTGAGATGGTTTCATTCTCCTTCATTTTGAAAAGTTTAAACCTGTGGACAAGAATAGAAATTTTAGATTCCTTAACCTTATTTGTGCCTTCATGTGTTACCTGTAGAGTGTGTCATATTTGATTTGCAGAAGTGGCTGTTGACACACGGTTGAATTCTTCTTTGGTTAAGGCATAGAATAAAGCATTCATCGCTTTGGCATCAAGGTTCGCATTCTTCTTTTGATCATCACTCCAAGCAGTGTAATTGATTGTCGGCTTGGTGTACGGTGCTTCTACTATGTTCCAAAGTTCATAGTTGAGCAATTGGAAGTAGATCTTCATTCTACACTTCTACTAGTTGTAGTTCGACCCATCGAATAGCGGTGAACGTTGTGTAGAATGTCCTTCTTTGAATTGTGATGAAGGAAACTTCGTTGCCATCCTTGTACGTTGTTGACTGGGTATGCAGGGCTTGTATGTCAGGCCGGGCTCTGATACCAATTGTTGGTCCCGAGATGATGCCAATTGTTGGATCTAAAATATTACGTCAACACTCAAACAAAGATATTAGCGTTATAGAAATAAATTTGCACAAAAGGAAATTAAATCTCAGAAAAAGATAAGCAAATGCAAACACAAGAGATTTATCTTGGTTCGGTCCTCATGACCTACATCCAGTCTCCAAGCTACCCGCTTGAGATTTTCCTTTATCCTTTGACTTTGTACACCCAAAATCAACACCTTGCACATCACTTGACAAATTCCCTTTGCCAAATGTGTACAACTCTTCTTACAACCAAGAAGACCACAACACCTTGTACAAACTCTCTTCAACCCGACACGCTCTTGTATAATGCTCCTCTTTGAGTGATTACAATTGATCCTATAAGACTTGAATCTGTATGTGATCGTGGACAAGAACTCTTATAGGTGGACTCTCAGAAATCTTCACTATGGAGTAGGAATTTAAGTGAAGAAATGAAAGTGTCAATAGTTTTTTGAAAACCAGAATTTTGACAGAGTTTTTGGTCAGAAAAATTTTGATTTTTTTTTTAATTGGTGTTTAGCCTAGGATAACATACATATTTATAGCTGAAATCCATAGTCAGTTAGGGTAGTTATCAGGTCAATTTTGAATATTGAAACGCTGGATAATGTTGGATAAAATACCAGAAAATAAAAAATATACAACAGTCAGAAACTGCCATTAGTCGACTAGGGTTGGGGGTTAGTCGACTAGGGTAGGCAATTTACACTGGGTTAGTCGACTAATAAAGGGGCCAAGTCAACTAGGGCATGATTGAAACAAAAGACAAGTTTCTAGAAACTGAAACTAGTCGACCAGACTAAGTGGTTAGTTGACTAGGCCAAGTATTAGTCGACTACAAAGTCTGTTAAGTCGACTAATAATGTATATAGATCAAAAACAGAGAGTAGGTATCTTTGCAGGACAAACGTTAGTCGACTATATAAAATATCAAGTCGACTATACTATGTATAAGTCGACTACAAAATGGTATAAGTCGACTAATAGAGCTATGATGTGTGTGTATTTCAAGGCTTTTAATATACTAATAAACATTACAAAACACATCCATAGCTACTCTCTTTGGGAAGTCTTGATCATATTGAACTCTTGAATAAGCTTGTAAGATAGAGCTCCAATGATATGGCTTTACAAAAGTATCATCAAAAGCAAGTTCCAACAAACACACGTGAACCCGCAAGCACACTAGGCCACAACCTCTATAACTCCTCAAAATAAAAAGATGGAGCACTTGGTGATCACTTCTCTTGATCACCAACAAATACTCTCAAAAATAAGGATCCTATAAGATGAATATAGCATGAAAAGCTCAAGCTTGTGTGAGAAAACTAGGTAAATTGAGTGATGAAAAAACTCAAGAAAAAAGCTTTTGAAAACTCAAGAGAATTACTCTTGATAAACTCTCTTTTGATATGACAATGAAGCTCTAAAAACTTGTTGGGAAAACTCTATTGAAGATGGGAAAATAAGCTCTTGAAAAACTTGTTTGAAACTCACCCCAAAAATTCTATATTTATAGGCCAAGAAAAACTAACCACTAGGGTTCAAAAACTGCCAGAAATGGCCTGTCGGTCGACTGCCCAGTCTATCGACCAACGGCCAAATTTCTGACCGTTGGAGTCTGGCGGTCGACCGGCGGTCAATCGACTACAGACCCAAACTGTGCAATAGATCAACTTTGAGCATATTGTTGAGGCCTAAAACATTAGAATTTGAAAATACGTGTATAGGAAGAATTTGTAAGTATTTAAGGAATCTTTCTAATGCAACTTAAATCAAATCAAGATCATTTTGGAATAGAAAGTTAACAACAAAATACTAAAAAGTGTCAAATCAGAAACTGCAATCTGTTTTAAACAAGAACAGATTTCAACCCAATATTTGACATCTTTAATATTTGAATCAGAAAATGACTATTGAACAAGAAATGTAGCTACCAAAGTTATCTGAAATTCAATAAAAATTATATTGATTGAATATAAGAATAAAAAATTATGGCCAAATTACTGAAAGGGTGTTAGAGCAAATCAGCCGAGCGGTCGGCCGCCCGGTCGACCGAGAAAACCTGAGAGCTCTACAAACTCAATCGGTCGACCGCTCTGTTGGCCGAACTCAACTATGGTCGATCGGTTAGTTGATCAAGCTCAAGTTAAATAGGCTTGTACACGTTTTGTGCACGTCGGTCGACCGCTCGGTCGACCGGCTCAACCTTAAGTCGACCGGTCGGTGGACCACAAGCAGCCGAAAAACACATTTTTCAGGGTTTTTAAAGATCTTTTTAAATTCATTTAAATATCATAAAATCTCCATAAATCTCACAAAAGTAAGTTCGTTAAAATACTATGAAGCACAAATATGTGTGATGAAAAATCAACACATATTATAAACATGTGAACTAGATTTTGGGATATAGAAATTTTATCATGAAATAAAACCGTATTTTCTGAAAACCAAAGTTTTGTGTGTGTATATGAGCTTGAGCAATCCACAACTAATCTATCCTTTACATTTTATCCTAAAACAAAAATCTTAGCACTTACAAACACGACACAAGTCTTAAAAATCTTCTCTTTGAAAATCTTCTTCTCCATTTTAACTTGGTCCAAACTCGATCCAAAAAGCTAGACTCCTCTTGAGTACTTGATGCGATCTTGAAGCGCAGGATTTTGAATCAACACATGCTAGCTTCAAAACTTGACTTCGAATCTTTTGTTGAAGCTAAACACTGACTAAAATCTTGGCAGAATATCTGAAACAAAATGAGCACAAGATCATTAGTGCTATAACTACATGAGTTGATCATCGTCAAAAGTAGAATGATGGGCCTTTGGACCAACAATCTCCCCTTTTTTGATGGTGGCAAAACTCATGGAGTCATATATGCATGGATTAAAGATAAGCTTCATAGAAGCTCCCCCTTAACTAATGCATCTCAATAAATCAAGATATTCAATGAAGCACATAAACAAATAAACTTATATGCATAAACAATAATATTAAACGTGCATATATAAACTCTAAATTCTTCTCTCCCTTTTTGTCAATTCATCAACAAAAGGGTGAAGATAAACAAGCAATAAAGATGTATATACGATTTACATTCATAAAAATGAGAGATGTTAAGTTAGCTCCTCCTACATACATGTATTACATGGAGAATAAATGACTAGACCCTAACCCACATAACATAATATACAATATATAGACGAAGATGTTAAGCTCCCCTATACACGTGTACCAATTAAAGAAGAGAGGACAAACTCCTCAATAAGTAAAATATACTCAACATGAATTTATATATAGAGGAAATGTTAAGCTTCCCTTGCATATTAGCAACGCATATCAAATAAAATTTGAAAATGTCTGATAATACTTAAAACAAAAATTTGAAATTTCTTAAAGTTAACAAAATGAATTATGATACCAATTAAAATCAGATAGGAGTTGACAAAATAAATATTGTACCACTTGTAGATAAACAAAATTAGTAAGATACCAGTTGTAGATATTGATACAATCGACAAAACAATTTGTACCAAAAAAAATACCAATTGAAATCAATGCTTCAGCTTGATACCAATTAACATTTAAAATTAAGTCAATCTTAGCATAAAATAATTTGTGCTTCAAAGTATGTATAGACATTGTAAAACAAGCACAATCAAAATCATATATATA
>JAVJIF010026640.1:0-44886 GCA_038442645.1 Agave tequilana
CACGTATAGATTGCAAAATGTCAAATATCACAAAGCCTTGATTTTGTCGCTCTGAATATCTCGAGCAAAAACTACATATCATGGATCCTTGACGCTGAGATACATCTCGAAGCTAAGACCTTGGAGATATAATAAAGAAGGAAACTAAGCATCCAGCAAGATCGCACTAAGGCCTAATCTTCCTTCAACATCATATTGATGATGGATTGAAAGCTGAATATCTCACAGTAAAAGATCCTTTAACTCTTGGACTAATCTAAAAGAGAGATATGACCATCAGAAAATTATTATTTTATTAGAAGCTCAATATGAATGGATGCACTTGAGGTTGCAAGATTTTTAAACAGTAGTGAATACAACACCGCATTTTTTAAATTGTCTTTAAGTTAAAATAATAGGGCGAAAACATAACCGAAGAAGAGATGTTAGAAAAGACTTATTCTACTTTTTATGCCTCTACAACAGCAATATCAAGAGCAAAAATTCAAGAAATATTCTGAATAAATTTCATGTCTCTTGGTTGCTGAACAAAATAATGAGTTTTTGACGAAAACCACAATTTACGTCCAAATGGATCTACATTATTCCTTGAAGTGAACAAAATTGTATTTTTCGAAGCGAATGCAGCATCATTCCCCAAGTATGGGCGCGGACGTGGATGTGCACGAGGTCGTGGCAAGTTTAATGGTGGTAGTCATAATCCCTATGCTCCAAATGTTCCTTACAAAAACACACCGCATTATCAGAAGTGGACAAATATTGAGGCAAAGCAAAAAAAAGGAAAGAAAATGCAAGTTAAGGCACATCATCATCATGGAGATGCTTGTTATAGGTGTGAAATGAAAGGACATTGTCTCGTACATATCATACGTCGAAAATTTTGATGGATCTTTACCAAGCGATGAAGGAAAAGGAGAAGAATATAGAAATGAATTTCACTAACCTTGATGGTGAAATAACACAACAAACTTGGATATTTTCTATTTCTTTGTGGACTCGGGTGAAAAACTCAACTTTCTGAATGTTGATGGGTTTTGTCCCAACCGATTAAGCTTTGTTTCTGTTGTAGTGTTATCTTGTTATCTATGTGTTGTGTCTTTATTTTCTTAGTTTAATCACTGAATAGCTTGTCTGGTCTTTGTCAATTTATTTTTGTTAGAACATCAAGATGAGTGGTGAAGACATATGTCTTGCAAACAGTGCAACTACACATTCTATCCTTTAAGATTTATTTTACAAGCTTAATTTTAGAAGAAGCTAATGTAAATACTACATCAGGCACCGCAAATTTAATTGAAGGCACCGAAAAAGATAACAACGTGTTGCCAGGAGGGATAGAATTATATATTAATAATGCATTATATTCTAGCAAATGCAGAAGAAATTTGCTTAGTTTTAAAAATATCCGCCGCAATGGATATCACATTGAAATCACAATAAATCTAATATTAAATATCTTTGCATTACCTCTGTCATTTCATGCAAGAAGCATATTTGGAGAAGCTCCTGCGCTCTCATCTGGGTTATACCATACAACAATAAGAATAATCAATCACATGTTGTACTGAATCAGAAGTTCTCTGATCCAAAGAACTTCATATTTTGGCATGATCGATTGGGTCACCCAGGACCAATTATGATGCGGAGAATAATTGAAAATTCATATGAACACACGTTAAAGAACCAAAATAATTTTTTATCGGGGGATTATTCATGTACTGCTTGTTTTCAAGGCAAATTGATTATTAAGCCATCACCTTCTAAATTACCAATAAAATCTCAAACTTTTTAGAACGAATTCAAGGGGATAAATGTAGACCAATTCATCCACCTTCTAGATCATTTAGTTATTTCATGATTTTACTTGGTGCTTTCACTAGATGGTCACATATTTATTTGCTTTCTTCTCGTAATGTTACACTTGCTAAATTACTTGCCCAAATTATTCGATTACGAGCACAATTTCTTGATTATCCAATCAAGTTAATTCGTCTTGATAATGTTGGTGAATTTTCTTCCCGAGCATTTGATGATTTTATTGATCCCTAGTAATACTATTGAATATCATGTTGCTTATGTTCACACCCAAAATGACTTAGCAGAATTTATTACTTCAGTTGATGGCTAGACCTTTACTTATTAGAACAAAATTTTCTCCCTCTGCTTGAGGACATGCAATATTACATGCTGCTGCATTAGTCCGCATTCAACTTTCGGCCTACCACAAGCACTCACCTTTACAACTGGCTTTCGTTCAACCTCCAAATATTAGTCACTTGCGATTTTTTTATTGTGTTGTATATGTCCCAATTGCACCCCCTCAACGTATCAAAATGGGTCCCCAACGAAGTCTTGGGATTTATGTTGATTTTGATTTCCGTCCACAATAAGATACCTTGAACCCCTGAGGAGTGATATTTTTAAAAAAGATTTGTGGATTATCATTTTGATGAGACAATATTCCCGCCGTTAGAGGGAGAAAAGTCGAAGACTGAAGAATGACATGAAATTTCTTGAAAAACTATAACTCTGTCTCATCTTGATCCTCGCACTAATCAATGTGACTTGAAGTTCAAAGAATTATTCATTTATAAAGTATTGTGAACTAGTTATCAGATGATTTCACTGACAATAAGAAAGTAACAAAATCACATATACCGACAATGAACACTCCAGTAAAGATCAATGTCTCGGAAGGACAATTAACTAATACAATTGCAAATCAGTCTAAGACACATCTGAATCGTGGAAGACCAGTGGTATAAAAGACACGGTCCCCAGAAGAGAAGGTTACAAGAATTAAATAAGAAAACTCCGAAAGAGTCTACGAAAGAAAAGAAAGCAATAGAAATAGGTACTACAGAAAAGTACATACAATAAAAGTATGCAATAGAATTAATGGTCCCTGAAGAAGCACAAATACTTGAAAATAAGGAGATATCAATCAATTATGTATCAACTGGATATATATGAGATAGAAATATTATTATTATTATTGATGACATATATGCCTTCACAATAGCACTTGAAATCACCAGAAGTGATAAGGATCCTGAACCACAAACCATAAAAAGTGTCGATGTAGACATGACTGGCCAAAATGAAAAAAACAATACAGACAAAATTAGACTCTTTAACAAAATATAAAGTATTTACACCTATAGTCTAAACGCTTGAGAATATAAAGCTTGTAGGATACAAATGGGTATTTACTTTAAAAACTAATAAAAATAATGAGATTATAAGATACAGAGCTCAACTTGTAGCACAAAGTTTCTTTCAGAGACCTGAATTTAATTATGGAGAAACATACTCTCCTGTAATGGATGTTACTATTCTTCGCTATTTGCTCACTTTGGCAGTCTCAGAAGAACTATGCATGCATCTTATGGATGTAGTTACAACATATTTATATGGGTCATTAGATAATATCACACACACACACACACACACACACCACACACAGACACACACACACATGAAGATCTAAGAAGGATTCAAGGTTCCTAAAGTATATAGTTTAAAATCTCGTAATCTTTACTCAATTAAGATACAACAATCCTTATATAGATCAAAACAATCAGGGCACGTGTGGTATAATTGTTTTAGTAAATATTTATCAAAAGAGAGAGATATGAATAATCCTATATGTCCATGTATATTCATAAGAAAATCGAAAATTGGTTTTTCTATAATCGCAGTATATGTTGATAATTTGAACCTTATAGGGACTCCTGAAGACCTCACAAAGACTGCCTCTTATTTGAAAAAAGAGTTTGAAATGAAAGATCTTGAAAAAATAAAATTTTGCATTGGCCTAAATATTGAGAACTTTCAAGAAGGAATTTTCCTTCATAAAAAAATGTACATCAAAAGAATTTTGAAGCATTTTTATATGAATAAAGCTCATCCATTAATATCTCCAATGGTTGTACGATCACTTGATGTGAAAAATGATCCTTTCGTCCTCCTGAAGAGGGTGAAGAACTTTTTGGTCCCGAAGTACCATATTTTAGTGCAATTAGTTCTCTTACATATCTTGCAAATTGTACACAGCCAGACATTGCATTTTCAGTCAACCTATTAGCTAGATATAGGTCTGCCCCAACTCGAAGGCACTGAAATGGTGTCAACACATATTTTGCTATTATGTGGAACAACTGATTTGGGTTTATTTTACCCCAAAGAATCAAAGTCACCTTTAGTTGGATATGCAGATGTTGGATATCTTTCTGATCCTCATAAAGAAAGATCACAAATATGCTATATCTTCACGTACGGTGACACTGCTATGTCATGGAGATCTGTAAAACAAAGTATGGCTGCCACTTCATCCAATCGCTATGAAATTCTTGTAATCCATGAAGCAAGTCGTGAATGCATATTGTTAAGATCTATGATCCAGCATATTCGAGAATTATGTGGATTGTTCTCAACAAAAGATACTCGAACAATATTGTTTGAAGATAATGATGCTTATATCGTACAAATTACAGGAGGTTACATTAAAGGAGACAGGATCAAACACATATCACCATAGTTTTTCTACACACATGGCTCCATAAGAGAGGCAATGTCGATATTCAGCAAATACAGTCAAGTGACAATCTGGTAGATTTATTCACAAAAGCGTCGCCGACATCGACATTCAAGAAGTTGATATATAAATTGGAATGTACCGCCTCAGAGATGTTACATGCTGAAAGTAGAGTTTATCTCATCAGGGGGAGCGTGTCATCAGTAGGTCTACACGTTGTACTCTTTTTTTTCATCCAAATTTTTATCCCACTGAGTTTTTCTTGGCAAGATTTTAACGAGGTAGTATCACACGCTCATCGGGTGCATATGAATATGTACTCTTTTTTTTCTTAGTTCAGGTTTTATCTTACTGGGTTTTATAGGCGAGGTTTTAACGAGATATATTCATGATTGGTGGACATCCAAGGGGGATTGTTGTAAATATATAAAATAGTGGATGACCACCATACCTCTTCACATTCTTCCTTATAAATGCATGTTATGAATGCATGAGTTAGTGGGTGACATTTTCGCCTTCTCCCTTATAAATGCATATTGTGAATGCATGAGATAGTGGGTGGCATCTCCATCTTCCTCCTTATAATTTATGCTTTACATGCCTATAAACAGAGGCTACAAAGAAGAATGAAAAACACACAAGTTTGAGAACAATTTCTCTTAACTTTTCTCTCTCGTTCCTTTAAAATTTCTCTTAGTTTCATAATAGCAGTAAATTTCTAAGTTAAGCCATCTTATAAAAAACACATTAAGTTGATTTGAGTAAAGAAAATTAATTAATTCCTCAGTTACTCAGAAAATTTGAGATTAGTACAACTATCCCGAAACATCTCTGGATGGCATAGTTGTAATTTGGCATAGCCTAAGATGTTCATGAAATGCCTTACCCTTTTGCATTTTTTTTTTGTGCCTTTAGTCCCATAGATTTTGGTCAAAATAACTCCATCCCTTTTTGCATTTGCATATATATTTGACTGTAAATTGTATAATGTATCTATAGAAATAACAATATTACCTTTATCAACCTTTTTTCCCCCAAAACACTCTTTTTTTGAAAAGAAAGCATTGACAGTTGTGATTTTAGTCGTAGTAATTACAAATGATGACAACAAAGCAGCAACATGGGATTTGTGGATTCCGTGTATGTTTCTTGACTAAAATTTGTGTCTATTTTATCTGCCTATAGTAGAAATCTGTCTGTTTTATTGTTGCCTATTTTGACTACATTTTATTATTAAAATGGCTACCTCTACATTAATTTATCTAACTGGTTGTAAAATGGCTACCTTGCTTGCATATTTTGTCTACATATAATTTATGTCAACCATGTTACAGAGCTAACTCAGGTGTCTTTTTTGTTGTGTAACAGTTGGTAACATCCCCACCCTTTCTGGCTGCTTTTTATGTTTAGCTCACTGCCTTTATGTTTCTTTGAATAACAAGGCTCGTTTATCAATTGCAACTGACGAGAGACACGCAGAACGAGTAGTAGAACAGAATACAGTGAAATGGCTACTGCATAATGGATATGCATTAATAATTAGTACACATATTTTAGTCCACAACATTTGTTTACAAATTGTCCACCCAAAGCCTGTTGTGCTAGTGTTTTGTAGCAAAGCTATGGTAACAAAGATTTTTAACACACAAACATTCTTATGAAATGACCATTCTTGCCATCAACATGCAAAAAACTTTCTGTAGCTGTCTCCTGTACTTTCTGTATGTGCCTAAAAAAGGTAGACATGTTTTATACAAAAGTAGGCAAAATATGCTAAAGGTAGTCATATTAATATTAAAGGTAGACAAATTTTAGGTAACTACATTTGTTGAGTGTAAACTGTAAACGGCGGACAAATATGATAAAAAGATAGACAAAACAGACTTGTGGACAGATTGCATCTATAGATACTTGTAGTGGATTTTTTGATCTACATCAAGATTAAGACATGTGTCCCATCTCATCAGAAACTCCCGAAAACAAACAATAAGGTATGTTAAGTAGAGCTTCTCCCTGAAGAGCATCGCCCTGTTGTTCCCAAGGATACTCTTCCTTCCGCGAAATCCACTGCCTCGAGGACGCACTTCCTTCCAAGAGTATCGCCACTCGGAGATCAATTCTTCCCGTCTCGAGAAAGACGACCGCAGCAACTGACCTCCTTGATATCCGCCTATATTCATGGAGTCTGTTACGCGCCAGGTCATATCATGTTTCAAACGTTGCAACAACTCCTACTTCAGCGCAGATTGTTACAGAAGGTAGCAGAAATTACTCCCGCAATCAAGAGCGTAATCCAGATCGTTACGAAGGAATCACAACATGCAGATCATACTATTATTGAAATGCGCATAACCTGCACTACCAATAGAGACTCTCTAGGTATATATACATTGGGGGATCAACGAAGAAGGGGCACAGCCCTACGAACCTCACCAAAACTTTCCTCCTAAAACATTCGTCCTACTGCAATCCGAGACATTTTAACAGAGTTCTATCTCTCTAGAATTCACTGTAACCTCTTGAAAATAGTGAATTTTCTCTCTCCTCTTTGTGATTTCTCCCAAATTAGATTTTCACATAAAATTTTGTGTCTCTGCATTGTTTTATAATTCTCTCTCACAAACCTCTTTTCAAATTAAGTGTAGATAAATTCCCCCGAAGATTTTACCCGTACAATACTCAAGATTAAATTGTGCTAGGAGAGTGATATCTCTTACCAATGAAGCGAATCACACAAGTTTCATACTAATCCATAAAGCTCATATTTAGCTCTCTCTTTCCCCCACCATGCTTTGGAGTAGTTTACTTGAACCCCGAATTGATTTTTATGATCATTCTTCATGTCAATAGAATGGTAGGTAAGCCTCTGCTTCAATGTTGACTGGAGAAGTGATGCAACCCTACTCCGAGAAGGCAATGGGTGGCCTTGAGTTTTCAAACCCCCACCACATGTGGGCTTGGAATTGTAGGCCTTACCAATTTTGGTAGCGTTTAGATTGGAGATGCGTGAAGCTTCCCAAAGCACCCGTTCATTCTTCATCCGACGTATTACAGTTACTCTTGTTGGTTCATTCTTAACAAAATCATTTGCAAATTTCTCCACGATGGTGCTGCATATCAATGTCAATCTTACTTCCTTTGCGCTCTCAAATTGTTGACCAACACCTACAATTATTTCAAGCCACATTTCCAGTATGCGAGTTGTATCACTGGCCATCTCCTCCACCAGTAGGGTTATTATTAGATATTCCAACCACATCTCTGTTCGCCTGAGACTGTTAGGTGCAGAACAGTAGGTTTCTGTTTTCGTAAAAAGGCAGACAGATTCACATAGATGTAGTCACATTTCAATGAAATGGTAGACAAAATTTCACAAAGGTAGACAAATTTTATAATGAGACAACCGATTAGTATAGGTAACTAAACGTTCAAGGAGCTAGACATATTTAAATATAGACATTATTATTCTGAAGGTAACCACCGAAAGGTAGACATATTCATATGAATGTACTCAGTCATCATAAAAAGATAGAGAAGATTTAATGCGAGTGCTCAAATTTCGTAACAACAAAAGACATATTTGTATAAATATTGACATGTATTTACAAGTAGACATTTTCATATTTAGAACAAGACATGTTTTCTACAAAGGCAAATTAACTAATTGACTAATTTGGTCAAGTTCTTTCAAATAGATTGTGAGGATGTGCCGTTATCCCCACCCATGTAGATGTTAGCCATTCACGCATCTAGACTCCGATGAACCTTGATCATATAGTTAATATCTTGATTGACGAAAAAATTAACGATGGAGTTTGGATTGGTTGTGAATAGTATAAATCAACCTCATACCTTGTAGAGGCAAATCTAACTTCTTCGCTCTCTCTTTCTTCAAGAGGTCAAGTGAGCCCCTTTGCCCTCAACCAAGGCCCTGATAGATCCATCCATTTCCCCAAGAAAAAAAAATACTATGAGTTTTCTTGGGTTCAGAAAGAGGTTGAAGCTGAAGAAATTGGTAGATAAAAAAAAAAGGTCGGGGGATTAAAGAAAGAAATATCAGTACTTCTTTCCAAATTCCCACTTTTCCCCATAGTTTCCTGCTATTTTTACAGATTTTATCAAAATCCAAAAAAATAAGCCTCTGAAAATGTGACCAAATTTGAAAAAAGAGAACCAAACTGGATAGCAGACCACTGCTTTGTCGACATCATTCACAATTAATGCGGCCGACACGTTAACTATAAATGTCTCTTTTAAGAAAAGAGCTTTTTGCGAAGAAAGTTGGTAATGAGAGTATTGCTATTTTTATAATTACGTTACAAAAAAGGGGTGGAGTTATTTTGATCAAAATCAAGAGAGCTAAAGACACACAAAAAAAAAAAAAAAAAGCAAGGGGGCAAAACATTTCATGAATTTCTCAGAGGCAGAAGGCATTTTGCCCTAGTTGTAAAGCATAAACTGATCCCTAAGTTGATTCCAGGGAGAAAAACCTAACTAAATCCTTAGTTGTCTGGAAATTTTAAAGTTTTAGAGTTATATAATCGTAACTTGGCACAACCGCAAGTGACAGCTATAGACACCTTGGGCTAATTTTTCGGGAGTCAAGAAACCTTCGACTGCAGAAAATTTAAATTTTGAAGTTTTAGAGTTATATAAATAGTATTCTGCCACAACTGCAAGTGATATAGACACACATAATATATATATGGGCAAGGTTACAAAACACATAGGTAAAATTAAGTTAAGTTACATATACCATTTTTAACCATAAAAAATTCTACTTGGTGAGATACAAACAAAAATTAGGGTGAGTGGTCCCCACAAGGTGTTTAAAAATATTTTTTTTATGGTGAAAAGAGGTGTGTGTAACTTAACTTAGTTACACTTGAGCGCGCGCGCATACACACACACATACAGAAAAATGTATATCAGCCGACAACTGAGAGTGCCTTTCAGCCGGCGGTGACGTGGCATAATATGTGCCACATAATTTGACAATCTTAATGGCGCCCCGCTTTTAAAAATAATTGAAATTACTAAAAGCCTTACCGTTCAAAAAAGACAGTTTTCTTGGGATGATGTATTAGTTTTATATTCTTTATTATTATTTTTCTCCCCTTTTTTATGGCTCTCTATCTCTGTGTCTCATCACATTGTCAGATCTAGATTTTTGACTCGTAGAGAACGTCATTTTAAAAAAGCAAGCGCGGGATCAGATATTGATTTTTAGTTTGCAAACCTATATCTCCATCAGCTATTTTGACAGGTTCTTGTTTCCTATGGATGTCAGCTTTAATATTTTCATCATGATTATTCTCTTCTTCTTCTTTTTCAAAAAGAAGGCCTATTAGAAATTTTTCATCATCGAAAATGTTGGCTATTCGATTTAAAATTTGAAAGACATGTAAAAACACATAAATATATAATTAATCTGTCAGTACTGCGACTAAATTGCAAGAAAAAAATTATTTTAAAAGTTACCCTTTTCATCAAGACTGTGACTTTGATCGCATTCATAATAATAATTGTCAGATAAAATTGAGTTCTGTGACCATCGTCGCAGTATGAAATTTCATGTTCAAATTATTTGTTTTACAGAACTGCGACCAAACTCGCAGTCCAATTAAAATTTATTAATAAAAAGACTGGGACCTTGATCGCAAAAATGAAAAATAAGTTATAAAATACTGCGACCAAGGTCGCAGTGTTATCAAACAAAATTTTTCAAAAAGACTGCTATTATATAAGACTGCGACTAATGTTGCAGTCTTCTAATTATTTTAATTACTTAACTTACAAGACCTTGTTCACTGTTACTACGTCTCTTATTTCATAAGAATGCGACCACGGTCGCAGTAACACTTAATAAAAAATATTATGACCAAGTTCGCAGTGTTATCAAACAAAACATTCTCAAAGAGACTGTTGTTACTTAAGACTGTGACTGAAGTCGCAATCTTCTAATCATCTTAATTAATTAACTTACGAGATCTTCGTCACTGCTTCAATTGACTGCGACTCTTGTTTCATAAGACTGCGACCACGGTCACAGTATCCTATTTAGTTTAACAAGATCGAAAAAATACTGCAACCCTAATCGAAAAATAAAAAAAGACCGCAACACTGCGATCAAGGTCGCAATGTAAAACAAAAATAAATCTAAAAAGTGAAAATAATGTTAAAAAATTAAAATCCAAAATTTTTCTTTTCAGAAACTGCGACTTCGATTACAGTTTCAAAAAATAAAAAAAACTAAAATAAACTATTTCAAGTCGCAGTAATAAAATTGTTATTAAAAATCTTTCAAAAAAAAAGTTGAACATTAATGCGACCATGGTCGCATTCTTTTAAAATAAATTATTTTTCTAAAATATTTTCTAAATTAGAAACTTATAAATTTTAATAAATATCTCATTTTTAATCAAGATCTATAATTTTTTTGTTTGAAAAAACTCAAATTTTCATATTTGTAATTTTTTTGGTGGAGGAACAGTTGTAGCGAGATTAAAAGTGAAACTGAGGGTATTTTAGTCATTGGATAGCGGTAAAGTGGTTAAGGGTCTTTTCGAACAGGATGTTTTGTCTTTTTATGGCCTAAATTTTCGACTTCTCTGCAGCTAATATGAAGCCACATCATGTCAGCTGAGAAACTCTCTCAGCTGGCGACTGAGGTATTATATGTGTGTGTGTGTGTATGAATGCATGTATATATGTATATATGTACACACACACACACATATATGTACATATATGTATAAGTACATATATATGTATATATAGATGTATATGTATACATGTGTGTGTGTAGATATGTGTGTGTGTATGGGTGTGCGCGCGCACGCGTGTGTATTTATAAGTGCGGTAAATGCATGGATTACAACAATAGAGGCAGTCTAAGTAATTTCCATCTGAATGCGTTACGTAATTAAACTTCCCCTCTTCTTAGCATCCACGAGAATGAGCGGATCTAGTCATCACTAACAGCACAGCATTAGGGTGTAAACGGGTCAGATTCGGGTCAAATTCGTGCTCGATAAGGAATTCGGGTTCGGATTCCGGTTCGGGCCGGAGTCTCTTATTTCTTATCAGGTTCATGTCGGATTTGGATTTTAAATAAGTGTATTAAAGTTTCAATGAGAGTTATTTTTTAAAATGTATTTCAATTTTATTAAATGCAAAATGAAAATTTATATACTTTGCTTTTATAATAACATGATCAAGTTCTCATTTTTATAATTTTATTAATTTAAATATAGTGAAATATATGATGATAAGTACCATTTTATAATATTTACTCTCTTTTGGGTTTGTTATCGGGTTTCGGGTTTGAAATAGTAAATCTGAACCTGACTCGATAAAGATTTCGAGTTTAATCTTTAGATCCGAACCTGATCCGTTTATAAAAGATCGCCGGGTTATCAGGTTTTTGGGTACCATTTACAGTCCTGCCACAGCATGGATACAAAGAGAGGCTAAAATCAGCCGTCTACTAGCGAATACATGGAAACACTAGGACCCCAAAAGGAAAGTTGTAAAAAAGCAACATCTCCAACATAGGAGTTACAAGCTAAATACAGTTTGATAAAAACAAAAGAAGAAAATACAAAAGTTGTTCTATAGCAGGCTTAATACCATCACCAGTAGAAGCCTGTAAACTCTCAATCAAACTGAATTACATCCAAAGTCTTCTTAGTTCAACAAACTGCCATCTACTTGCCAGACAGTAGGAAAGTGGAGAAGCTCAACTATTGAAAGGATATTTTTTTCATTTTTGTAGCATCTAGCCCCGTCCAAAAGTTGACATAAAACACCACACTAGCAAATAGAGATTCACAATTATTTGTAGTGTTTTCAGAGAGCCTCAGGTTCCTTTCACGCCAAAGAAGCCAGCACACAGCAATAGCAATGGTGCACCACAAAGTTCTAAACTGTTCCTGAATGCTACACTTAGCCCTGCCAGTGAATAACTGATTAATAGTAGAGGGGAGGAGAGGAGAATGAAAGAATAAACTACATAATAACCAGAGCACTTGAGCAAAAGGGCAAAGGAGAAAAAGATGATCTCTATTTTCAATAGCATTGAGAGAATATGCATTGAGGATCACCCACCCATTTCTTTTTGATGAGATTCTCTCTAGTATGAAGCTTATCTTTCAGAAGCAACCCACTAAAGATTTTGACCTTCTTGGCTAGCTGCATTAAAAGAGTAGTTAAAAATGTACTTGGTGAGTCACGGGGTGGTGCCCCACCTTGTAAGGATACATCATGATGGAATGAAGAGGTAAAAGATGTCATTAAGATCAAACGAAACTCTTATAGAGATTTGAAGAAAAATTGTGGTGGAGTGAGTTTTGAGAGGTACAAGTTAGCCAAGGAGGTTAAGAAAGCTATTTAAAATATAAGAGTTAAAGTGTAAAAAGAAGTGTATGAGAAGTTGGACATCAAAGTGGTTGAAAAGAATATAAAAATTGCTCGAATAAGAGAGAGAAAGACTAGAAACTTATGTATTGTGAAGTGTGTCAAAAATGAAGATCAGAAGATTTTAGTTCGAGACGAAAAAAATCAAAGAACGATGGAGAGTATTTTGACAAATAGTTCTATAGTAGTTCTACTCAATATTTGGATGACCTTTTCATTTAGTGCCAAGATATGAACCATAATTATATGCGCAGAATTGGCGAATCTGAAGTTAAAGAGGCGTTGAAAAAGATGAAATCAAGGAAAGTTGTTGGCCCGGACGGAATTCCTATCCAAGTATGGAAATGTTTAGGAGAGGTGGGCGTGAGATGGCTGACAGACCTCTTTAACAAGATCTGGCTAACTAAAAAGATGTCAAATGAGTGGAGGGAGAGTACTCTATTACCTCTTTATAAGAACAAAGACGATATCCAGAGTTGTTCAAACTATCGTGAAATAAAACTCATGTGTCACACCATGAAGCTTTGGGAAAGGGTAATTGAACACAGGTTAAGGCAGAATGTTAAAATATCAGAGAACCAGTTTGGACTCATACCAGGGCGGTCGACGACAAAGGCTGTTCTTTTGCTTCGTCAACTTATAGAGCGATTTCGAGAGAGGTAGCGAAATTTGCTTTTGGTCTTTATTGATTTAAAAAAAAGCTTATGATAAGGTGCCAAGAGAGATATTATGGTAGACATTGATGAAAAAGAGAGTCCCCATCAAATATATTGACATAATCAGGTACATGTACGATGGAGTAGTAGCAAATGTTAAAATTTGTGGAGGCATAGCAAATGATTTTTTTTATCACAATTGATTGCATCAAGGATCTGCATTGAGTCCATTCTTATTTGTCATAGTGATGGACAAGCTTACTAGAGCTATTCAGGATAAGATACCGTGGTGTATGCTATTTGCAGATGATATTATCCTAGTCGATGAAACGGGAGATAGGATAAATGCAAAATTAGAGTTATGGAAGCAAACTCTAGAATCTCAAGGTTTTAGATTAAGCAGGACCAAAATAGAGTATATGGAGTATAAATTTAGTAAACAGGGAATCCGAGATTATAATATTGTGACACTAGATGGTCAAAAAATACCGATGAGCAGCCATTTTAAGTACTTGAGTTCTATTATCTAAAAGGATGGAGATATCAATAGTGATGTCAACTATAAGATCCAAGCCGGGTGGTTGAAATGGAAGAGCGCAACAGGAGTTTTATGTGATTGTACTATTCCGTTATGGCTGAAGGAAAAGTTTTATCGGACTGCTATTAGGTCAGCTTTATTATATGACACAGAATGTTGAGCTATAAAGAGATTTCATGCCCAGAAGATGAGTGTAGCAGAGATGCGCGTGCTCCATTGAATGTATGGTAACACGAGGATAGATAAGGTGAGAAATGAAGATATTCGTATTAAGATAGGTGTAGCCTCTATAGAAGAGAAGATGAGAGAAAAACGCCTAAAATGGTTTGATTATGTGCGACGTAGACATACAAATGCGCCAGTCCGGCGAGTAGAGCGTATCAAATTAGGGCAAGTTAAAAGAGCGCAGGGAAGACCGAAGAAAACATGAATGGAGGTAATACGACAAGATATAGAGGCTAAAGGTCTTAGTGAAGGCATATTGCTCGATAGGAATAAGTGGAGAACGCTGATCCAAGTGCCCGATCCGGCGTAATTCTCTTTTTGTTCATGTAGCCTACCCCAAATACTTGGGACAAATGGCTTAGTTGTTGTTGTTGTAAAGAAGCAATGAATTTCCAAATAACAGAGTTGAAGGGAGAATACATCCCTCTGTTATTAAGACATCACAAGACTCGACACAGAATAAATCAGTCTTATTTTGAGTCCAAATAGGATGATCAGAATAATCAGAAACAGGCAAGATATTAGAAAGAGACTGAATCAAAGCATTCTTGTCTAAAAGAGAGGAACCCATGGGTCTCTAGTCAATAAATGCCAATACCAGACACCACTTCTACGAAGTCCTTGAGACTGAACCAAAGCTTATTGATTAGGAACAAGGCTGAAAAGATTAGGATGAACAGCTTGACGAGTGGAGTGCCCTAACCACTTGTCCAGCCAAAATCTGATTTTAGAACCATCTCCCAACTTCCAAATGATGTTATGCCAGAAGGCATCCTTGATTGACAAGATATCATTCCAAAATCATGAATTAGATTGTCTAACTTCACATGATTAAAAGGTGAGAAGCCAGAACTTTGCCAGACGGAGAATCCCTAGTCAATGCTTTCCACAACCACTTGAAGAGAGGAGAGAAATTGAAGTTTTTCAGATTTAATACACCAAGACCTCCCTCAGCTTTGGAAAGGCAAACAGTCTCCCAATTGACTAAATGGTGGAAAGAGAGGGTATCTTTTTTATCACCTCTCCAGAGGAAACTATTTCTGGTAGAATCAATCTTTTTGATAAGCAATGAGGGAAGCTTGAAGAAAGAAAGATAGTATAAAGGGAGTGAAGAAAGGACAGAGTTAACAAGAACCAGTCCCCCCCATAAAAAGAGAACTTCCCTTCCAACAGGAAAGTTTATGATGAAACTTATCTGAAGTGGTTGCCAATCTCTTGTAACAAGTTTGGAATTTTAGTTTGGAAATTTAGGAGGTAGGCCAAGATATTTGAAGGGGAAAGATTTATGAGGGCAATTGAGAATACTTGTGAGAGTAATGCCCCTACTAGGATATTTGCCAAAGTAAACCAGAAAACTTTAAGTAAAGTTGATACTGAGACCAGAAATGCCTTCAAAAAGATAGAGGATAAGCTTAAGATTGGAAATATCAAATCTGTCGGCTTTACAAGAAAATAAGAGTGTCATCAGTAAATTGTAAAGATCTAACACTTTTCAAAGCACCTCTGAAGTTGAGATCAGTGAGATGACCAGTTTCAATCCCAGAGATAACATTCTCTGGAGGACATCCACAGCAAGAATGAATAGCATGGGAGACACAGGATCTTCCTCCTTAAGACACCTTTTGCAATTGATGATTTTAGTCTTAGAGCCATTGACAAGAATGCTGGATTCAGAGGAAGCAAAAGATCAAGAATGAAATTGAAGTCAATACAATCAAAGCATTTTTGAAGTAAATTTTGAATAAAGATATCTCAGCTCTTCTTTTAGAACAAGAATGGATGATTTCTGATGCAACAGCTATGGAATCAAGGGAGCTTTTGCTAGCTTGAAAAGCAGAGTGAGTTTCATGAACAAGAGAACTCCAAAAAAGGTCTAATCCGTTTGCAAGGACCTTGGGAAAATTTTGCAAATGCAATTAAGCAAACTGATTGGCCTGAAATTATTAACCAAATTGGCCCACTCAACTTTGGGAATAAGGGCAACAACAGCATAATTGATCCTGTCCAGATTAGATGACCCATTGTAAAGAACAGAGAAAAAACATAATAGGTTTGTTTCAAGAGAAGACCAGAAATGCTGACAGAACAACATAGAAAAGCCATCTGGACCAGGGTATTTATCAGCACTCATATCAAACCTTAGGCTAGTTTTTTTGAAGTTAGAAAACTTAACTACAGTAAATTTAACTGCACTGCAGTCAATTTATTGCCTGATGGACATCGGTCCTCCTTCCTCACAAGCCAGGCCCCCGTCAAGATCATATAGTTGATAAAATTTTTGATCATACAAGGCCACTCCATAAGGCATTACGTATTGGAACCATAAATTTTCTCTTTTTTTTTTTTTAAAGAAAAACCTGAAAGCTCAGATCATCTATAAAATAGGGAGGAAAACTTCCGTGATGGTAGAGAGAAGAAGAAAAAACTCATAAGGTGTAGCTAACGGATCACAACAATTCTCCAAAGATGCAGCTAATGGACAGTGCAAAGGCACCATCACCCTTAGCTTGTTGATTGTTGATTCCAGCCATTAACCCTTAAAAAGAACATAAAACAGTACAGTTCTGCGTAAGTGTTTCCACTTGTTTCAAAGGCAAACAGTAGATCACATATACATCCCATGATAACAGGATATATCCCAAATCCTATACTGACATGATTATAAATGACAAAACGACAGCAACAATCAACCAAGCTAACGATTGATTCTGATATTCAAACAATACCACTTGATATCATGATACATCCCAAATCCTATACTGACATGATTATAAATGACAAAACGACAGCAACAATCAACCAAGCTAACGATTGATTCTGATATTCAAACAATACCACTTGATCTTAAGAACATGAAAATTTGGCGATACTCTGATCTTAAGAACATGAAAATTTAGCGATCCTTAGAGTATCTGGATTGCTCAATACAATACAATACAATACAAGATATATATATATATATTATATATATATATATATATATATATATATATATATAGAGAGAGAGAGAGAGAGAGAGATAGACTTGTATCCTTTCAAAAGGATTTGATCCCGGATCCTTCCCACTCAAATTCAACCCTCTAACATTCGAATACAAGATCCACTCCGTTGAAGTTGATCTATACTATTTCAAGTATCTATAAACCAAAAATCAAGTGTTTTAAATACTTTTTGCCCATCCATCAAGCGACGCAAAATGGACGGCCGAAAGTAGTGAGTTGGTTAGATCTATGTCTTTAGACATACAAATTCTCGATCCGGCCATTTCATTATGATCTAAACATTTAAAAACCCCTATAAACTAATTTTTGTTAGATTTCAAATGTTCTACACCGTTAAACTAACCAACTCACTATTTAGGCCGTCCGTTTTTCCCCTACTTGATGGATGGGCAAAAAGTATTCAAAACACTTGATTTTTGGTTTATAGATACTTGAAATAGTATAGATCAACTTCAACGGAGTGGATCTTGTTTTCGAATGTTGGGGGGTTGAATTTGAGTGGGAAGGATCCGAGATCAAATCCTTTTGAAAGGATACAAGTCTATATATATATATATATATATATATATATATATATATATATATAGTGAGTTATCCTCTAAGAACCGTTCTCACGGATTTCTGTGAGAACTTTTATGTGAGCCGTCAGATCTGATAGAAATCATGTTTTATTTGATTTGATCTATCAGATCCAACGACCCGCATGAAAGTTCTCACAGAAATCCGTGAGAACCGTTCTTAAGGGATCAGCTCCCTATATATATATATATATATATATATATATATATATATATATATATATATAGAGAGAGAGAGACTTGTGTCCTTCCAAAAGGATTTGAGCCCGAATCCTTTTAACTCAAATACAATGCTCTGACATTCGAATACAAGATCCACTCCGTTGAAATTAATCTATATTATTTCAAGTATATATAAACCAAAAATCAAATGCTTTGAAAACTTTTTGCCCATCCATCAAGCAGCGCAAAATGGGCGGCCAAAAGTATTGAGTTGGTTAGATCTATGTCTTTAGACATAAAATTCTCGATCCAGCCATTTGATTACGATCTAAACATTTAAAAGCCCCTACAAACTAATTTTTATTAGGTTTCAAATGTTCTACACCATTAAATTAACAACTCACTATTTAGGCCATCCGTTTTTTCCCTACTTGATGCATGGGCAAAAAGTATTCGAAACACTTGATTTTGATTTATATATACTTGAAATAATATAGATCATATTCAATAGAGTGGATCTTGTATTCAAATGTTAGATGTTAGTATTTGAGTGAGAAATTTGAGTGAGAATGATTCAGCCTCAAATCCTTTTGGAAGGACACAAGTCTCTCTCTCTATATGTGTGTGTGATATAGGGAGTTGATCCCCTAGGAAACTTTCATGTAGGTCGTCGGATCTGATAGATCAAATCAAATAAAATTAAATCTCTATCAGATCCGACAGTCCACATGAAAGTTCTCACAGAAATCCGTGAGAACCGTTTTTAGGGGATCAGCTCACTATATATAGACAACTATATATATATATATATATATATATATATTATATATATATATATATATGGAAAATCTTCAAATGAGAAATTTTCTCAAAATAAGCTTCATGAAAAAACATATAGAAGCGATTTTGTAGATGATCCGAATCGTTCATCTTGATATACATATTCTACTTAGACTACTAATAAAAAATCACGCAATTCCGAGCCTTTTTACCCATGCATCAAATAACATTTTTATTCTACGACGAATATAATGTATGTTTTGTAACTTGTTGCATAGGTAAAAAAGCTCAGAATCGCGTGATTTTTTATTGGTAACCTAAATAAATTATGTATCAAGATGAACGGTTCGGATTATCTACATGACCGCTCCTATATGATTTTCCACAGCCTTCGTGTGAGAGAGATTCTCACACGATGACCTCTCTCTTTCTTTATATATATATATATATATATATATATATATATATATATATATATATATATATATATATATATATATATAAAGACAGAGAGATAAACTTGTGTGCTTTCAAAAGGATTTGAGCCCGTATCTTTTCCACTCAAATTCAACCCAATACAAGATCCACTCCGTTGAAGTTGATCTATATTATTTCAAGTATCTATAAATAAAAAGTGTTTTGAATATTTTTTGCCCATCCATCAAGCGGCGCAAAATGGACGACCGAAAGTAATGAGTTGGTTAGATCTACGTCTTTAGATATACAAATTCTCGATCCGAACATTTCATTATGATCTAAACATTTAAAAACCCCTAAAAACCAATTTTTTTTTAGTTTTCAAATGTTCTACACCGTTAAACTAAACAACTCACTATTTAGGTCGTCTGTTTTCCCCTGCTTGATGCATGAGTAAAAAGTATTTAAAACACTTAATTTTTGGTTTATAGATACTTGAAATAATATAGATCAACTTCAACGGAATGGATCTTGTATTCGAATGTCGAATGTTAGCATTTAAGTGGGAAGAATTCAGCCTCAAATCCTTTTAGAATGACACAAGTGTGTGTAGGTAAGGTTACAATACACCTAGGTGTAACTAAGTTACACACCCCTCTTTCTACCACACAAAAATTTTGCTTAGTGAGATACAAACAAAAATTAATGTGAGTGGTCCCAACAAGGTGTTTAAAAAATGATTTGTGTGGTGGAAAGAGGTATGTGTAACTTAGTTACACCAATGTGTATTGTAACTCTACCCTATATGTATGTATGTGTATATATGTATGTATATATATAAGGAAAAGTGTTCGTAGTAGGTCTCCTTAGATTGTAATCTAAGAAGATGACTTAAAACTCCTACATCCCAATTTTTTTTCACGATCCGACTGCACATTATCATATTCATGTTATAAGATGTACGCATATAAAAAATCACGTGATTTGAAGTTTGTTTACTCTATTTTCTTTGGGTTCAAACATAACGATTTTTAAACAGTAGAACAAAATGGAACGATTAGATCAATGAGTAAATGAACTTCAAATCACGTGATTTTTTATATACGTACATTTTATAACATGAATATGATAATGTGCAGTCGGATCGTGAAAAAAAAAATTGGGATGTCAGAGTTTATTTCGTCTCCTTAGATTACAATCTAAGGAGACCAACTAGGAGCACTTGACCTATACACACACGTGTGTGTATATATATGTGTGTGCTATATATATACACACACACACACATACATACATACATATATATATACTCTAATGGAAACAAGTTAGCATGACCACACAGATGTTCCATGCAAACAAGAGCTTCATACTGCAGAGGTAAATGAAAAATGAAACGATTGCTGCAAGTAAGAGGAAAGGTGCAAGTGAGAAATGTGGATGAAAAATGTGAGTGTAAGCCAGAAATTGAGATTTGTACAAGTTTTATGGTGTTTGGTTGTAATAATCACGTGATTTTTTATATGCGTACATCTTATAACATGAATATAATAATGTGCAGTCGGATCGTGAAAAAAAAAATTGGGATGTCAGAGTTTATGTCGTCTCCTTAGATTACAATCTAAGGAGACCAACTAGGAGCACTTGACCTATACACACACACGTGTGTATATATATGTGTGTGCTATATATACACACACACACACACATACATACATACATATATATATACTCTAATGGAAACAAGTTAGCATGACCACACAGATGTTCCATGCAAACAAGAGCTTCATACTGCAGAGGTAAATGAAAAATGAAACGATTGCTGCAAGTAAGAGGAAAAGGTGCAAGTGAGAAATGTGGATGGAAAATGTGAGTGTAAGCCAGAAATTGAGATTTGTACAAGTTTTATGGTGTTTGGTTGTAATGTAAAAGTGTAAATAGAAAAATATATTGCGTTTCAACATGTTTAGTTAGTAGTGTGAAAATGTAAGTGGAAAAGTTGACAAAATTAATTGCTTGGTGATTTAAATAATATCAATATTATTAAATTAAATCTACTGTTAAATGTATAATAAATTTGTCAATTAAATATTAAATAATAATAAAAATATTAAACTAATAATAAAAATAAAAATATTAAACTAATAAACTAATAATAAATTTAAATTATTAAAATAATAAAAATAAACTAACTAAAATAATTATATATTAACTATTAAAATATTTCAAAAAAATGATATTTTTAAATTTATAATTATTAAAAATATTGAAATACTAAATATTATAATGTTATTTAAAACATAAATATTAAAATATAAGATATCAATTAAAATTAAAATATTTTATAAAAATATTTAAAATTAAGAGAGATTTCGCAACAACACCCCTATGTTAAACCATAATTAGGAAAATATCAACTTCTTAATTAATTTGCTATAGCCATCTCCTTTTCTAAACCAACCACTTGTGCCATGTGTCAAGCGTATAAGCGTTCCACCACGGCAAAAGAAACAAGTGCCTCGCAATAATCGCTTTGAAAAACAAACTATTTCGAAAATGCAGACTGCTGGCAGATGAAGGACTACGACAATGATCACAATCCTCACAAAAAATGCCCTATTTTAGAGTTTTTGTTAGGACTGCGACCATGAGCGCAGTCCTCACAAAAATGCCATATTTATGAGTATTCATCGCGATCCTCAAAAAAAATGACATTTCTGAGTCTTTATAAGACTGCGATCATAATCGCAGTTCTCAAAAAATTGACATATTTGAGCCTTTATAGGACTACGAGCATGATTGCAATCCTTACAAAAATACCTTATTTTTTAATCTTATGAGGACTGCGAGACAATGATCGTAGTCCTCACAAAAATACAATTTTCAACTTATATTGGGACTACGGATGATCTCAGCCCTCGCAAAATACCCTTATTTTAAATTAATAAAGGACTGTGATTATAGTCAGTCTTCTAATAAATGACTGCGACCATAGTCGCAATACTCACAAATGACTGTGATCATGAGTCGCAGTCCCCATATCAGCCATCACCATCATCAGCAGACTTCTGTTCACCAATATCGAATGATCCCCAATGCTTTTCAGATCTTAAAACCACATCTAACACAAACACAAATAAAAACTCATCGCTGGCACAAACAAACGAGATCTACAAAAGATGGATCTCAAAAAAATTGGTCTGGGGCTCCGTCCCCTAAGACTAGGGGTGCCACCGGATGCAGATTATTCGCGAATATCCGCATTCGAATCCGCCTCCAATCTGAATAGGAATTTCCTTTTTTCTCATCTGTCTGTATCCGTATCCGAAAGTAAGGTGCGGATACGGATATGATAAAAGCAATATCTTATTTGTATCCGCTCCAATATCCGAATGTTGGGTGCTCGATAATGATATCCGTATGGAAGAGACTATTCTTCAATGGAATAAGACATTAGATTTTGATATTTTGAGTAGGTGAAAAAGTAATAGTGGAAAATATTTGATTCTTGCAAGAGTAGCATGAGATATTTTGAGTATTTCGACATCAACTATGACATCCGAATCGGCATTTAGCACCGGAGGTCGTGTAATCCATTACTATAGAAGCCGAATGACAGTGGATACGGTGGAAGTATTGATATATACACAATAATATCATAGTATGTATCATATATGTATTACATTTAATATTATTATAGATGAAATAAAAAGTAATATAAGTATATCCGTTTAGTTTATCCTTAACCGTATTCATTTTTACATATCCGATTAGTACCCGCATCCGATCCGCTAATATCCGATCCATATCTGATATCTGATTTTGGCAGGATGCGGATATCATTTTTTCACATCCGCCAATATCTATATCCGTATCCGAAGGTTAGGTGCGGATACGGATATGGTAAAGACAACATCCGATCCGATGGCACCCCTACCTGAGACCCCCGGGAGAATTAAGATGACGTGGATGTGTTTAGACTGTATGTATAAATTCATGAGTTTTGATAAACTTCTCAAATCTATGCATACATCTCTATGAGTTTTGTCATCATCAAAAGAGAGATTTTTAGCTCAAAAGTACAATCACTCATCTTTTGATGATTCATAACTCATGAAGTTAGAGAACTAGTGATCTGAAAGTGTTTATAAAGTCTACAGGTTATTCAAGATCACATCGTAGAGCTCAACTTCAACAAATATATAATATCTCAAGTTGATGATTTAAGCTCAAGAAATGAAGTTTAAGTCAAGAAGATTTTGTTTCAATTGAAAAGAATTTATGTTTGTAAGTTAGAAGTTTGTTAAAGCTTTAAATTATGGAATTGGTGGTTCAAGCTTGTTTTTGAACACATGCATGTTTCACTTTGTGGTTTGATGGATTTTTAGTTTATGTGTGTATTTGAAATCTAACCGGGTATTCGAGGTCGCTTAGCGCACCCTGACTAATCCTGCCCCGGGAAGTTCCCCTACACAGGCCTGGGTAAATCACGGGAATAAATTCCCGGGGTCGAGCGCCCCCTTAAGGACTATATATGCAAAAGTTAATTTTAATGAATATCAAAAATAAGTTTTATTGTTTGAAATATGTCTTGGATTTATTCCATACATATTAGTGCTCAAAAGGTAATAAAGAAACTTATTTTTGTGAAATTTATAAGTTGATTGATATAAATAAAGTTTTGAAAAGAATCAAAAAATATATATCATTTTCGACAACCCAATATAAGACTCAAAAAATGGATACTCAGTGTGCACAACACTATGTTCAAGCTGAACCATTTTCGACAGCTTTGTGCACGTTTCCGACAGCATTTTATAGAGAGTTTAGTCTGTTGCAGACTGACTCATTTTCGACAGTTTTCTAAGTGTTTTTCTCTCACCGTCGAAAATCTTTCGATAGCTCAAATATCATTTTCGACAATGTTTTCTAGAAAGTTAGGTTAGTAGCAGAATTGGTCCATTTTCAATTGTTCTCTTTGAAAATTGGCAAGATCGAAGGTCTTTCAACAGCCAGAACATAACTTTCGAAAATGAACTTCTGATTTTGAAAAATAGTCATTTGTTATTGTTACCTATCGAAAATGAAACATCCATTTTCGACAGCTTCTAGCAGATTTACCTGCTTGTTTCTAACAATGATACAATTTTATTTGCAACAGTTTCTTGAGCCATTCTTCCAATCTCTGCGAGAAATTCTACAAAGATTTCTTGAAATATGTTTTGGAATTATTCCATCATATTAGTGCTCAAAAGATGTTAAAGAAACTTATTTTTTGTGTGATTTATAAGTTGATTGATATAAATAAAATTTTGAAAAGAATCAAAAAAAATATGTAGCATTTTCGACAACCCTATACAGGACTCTCAAAAATGGATACTCAGTGTACACAACACTATGTTCGAGCTGAACCATTTTCGACAGCTTTGTGCACGTTTCTGACAGCATTGTACAAAGAGTTTAGTCTGTTGCAGAACTGACTCATTTTCGACAGTTTTCTAAGTGTTTTTCTCTCACCGTCGAAAATCTTTCGACCGCTCAAATATCATTTCAACAATGTTTTCCAGAAAGTTAGGTTAATTGCAGAATTGGTCCTTTTCAACAGTTTTCTCTTTGAAAATTGGCAAGATCGAAGGTGCTTCCAACAGCTAGAACATAACTTTCAAAAATGAACTTCTGGTTTTGAAAAATATAGTCATTTGTTATCGTTACCTGTCGAAAATGAAACATCCATTTTCGACAGCTTTTGGCAGATTTACCTGCTTGTTTCTAGCAATGATACAATTTTATTTGCAACAGTTTCTTGAGCCATTCTTCTTCCAATCTCTGAGAAAAATTCTACAAAGATTTCTTGAGCTCTCTTTCAAACTCTCTTATTTTTCTCACACAGAAGGTTGAGCTCTCAATTCTTGATCTTAGCTATAGAAATTTTGTTTGTGAGAGTTTCTAGTGATCAAGTGTGATCACAAAGTTCTATTATTTTTTTATTGTAGTAAACCTCTAGTGAGAGAAGTTTTGTAGGAGTTGCATCTCCGAATTGATCTTGTGGGATCAGGGTGTAAGTGTGATTTATGATTCGTAAACTGGTGATGGTGAAGTTTCTTCACAAGAGTTAGAGATAGGGACATAGATCAGTGGATCAAATCTCGAGAACAGTTCTTATTGTTTGCGGATTTTGCTCGTTCTAAATTTACCTCGCTTATTACTGTTTAATTGATTGTTACTTATTGGTTGTTTCAGTAGATATTATTTAATTATTTTAATTTCCGTATAACTTGATTAGCATCACCTATTCACCCCCACACCCCCTTCTGTAGGTGATTTTCAAGCTTGACGATAGACTTAACCCTTCGGTTATTAAAGTTAGCAATTCAAGTCCAAGCTTGATGTTAAACTCATAAATTGAGCAACAATATTCGATCTACAAGACTGATATCCTAACTGTAGAGTAGTTCTCTAATCATTCTCAAATTTTGATTTTCTGTTGTCCATTAAAGGATATGTACAGGAACAACAAATAAAACAGGCACTAAACCCCCCCAATACTAATTTCTAATATACTCTAATTTCTAATATACACTAAAAATATTTCCTTAACAATTAATTGAAAAAAAAGAAGAAGAAACTCTAGCAAAGGTAAAAATAACAATTGATTCGTTTTTCAGATTAGACACCAAATTTTTAATCATGTATCATATAATAATAAATAATTACCGAACAGTTCAACAAGAATCTACAATGAGAATTGTTAACTATCACTAAAGCCGGACCAGTTTTCTACAACTAGCACATATCAAACCCTTTAATGAACACAGATGCCTGAATCTCAGAGACTTAGACCCCCTAGATTAGTTGAATAAATGAAATCAATCGAATATAGCACAATGCACGTCCAAAAAATCAATATCGTATTTGCATCTCTATTATTCTCAAGTATGTCATCATTCTACGTAGAAAATTTTAATAGCCAACATGAAGACTAACAAAAATAACAGCAACAAATTTTTCATTCCAAAATGATAAAATCACTAACCAAACAAAATGGCAGAAAGCAAATTCCACAATTATAACAGATAAAACACAACATGCCATATCTCAACCAGTAACAATTATCTGAAACACATAAAAAACACTAAATTAACAAAAATGTACAGATGAACATATCGCAATTACTGAAGGCCAAATCATCATAACTAAATTACTTCATCACAACGATTGAACTCGTTTCCCAAACTTAATCCAGCAATCTAAACCATTCTAAATTGAAGACAAAACATACTCACTTAACGATGAAATCGAAGTATCACAGAAACATTCATCATTCACATACTTAAATCCAAAAACTTGCCACTAATAATAAACCAACCAGATCAAAGTCTCTAGTTATTTTCTCTCCATTAAAAAAAAGAAAAAAGAAACCCTAACAGATCATAAACCTCTCAGTCATTCTTCTGGTAAACATAGGTGAGCCCGCACTTACCGCAGTAGTGCCGGTCCTCGTGGCTGGCCATGAAGGTCCCGGCCCCGCAGTCGGCGTTGGGGCACTCCTTCCTCAGCCTGATGACCTTGCCTGTGTCGTCGACCTTATAGAACTGGAGGACAGCGAGCTTGACCTTCTTGTGCTTGTGCTTGATCTTCTTGGGCTTGGTGTAGGTCTTCTTCTTGCGCTTCTTGGCGCCGCCGCGGAGGCGGAGGACGAGGTGGAGGGTGGACTCCTTCTGGATGTTGTAGTCGGCGAGGGTCCGGCCGTCCTCCAGCTGCTTGCCGGCGAAGATGAGGCGCTGCTGGTCCGGGGGATCCCTTCCTTGTCCTGGATCTTGGCCTTCACGTTGTCGATGGTGTCCGAGGACTCCACCTCCAGCGTGATCGTCTTCCCCGTTAGGGTTTTCACGAAGATCTGCATGTTGGCGGGCCGCGGCGGCGATTAACGAATGGGATTAGGGTTTGCGGGGTGTGAATTTTATAGGGGAAGGAAGGACGTGCGCTAGATGGACGGTTGGATTTGGATTTGGCCGAGACAGTGGCCCGTGGGCTTGCTTGGGTTTTGCAGTTTGGCCCAGAACAAAAGAAACTAATAACTTCTTTTACTTTAATAAAACAATACTTATATTTGGTGTTTATTTAGCCTAATTATTTGTTTTATGGAATCAACTAATATTTTTTCCATTTTTAAATTCTATTTTTGGGTTTAAATAAGCTGTTTATTTATAAAAAAATTCTAATAGTGATCAGCTATATGTGGATTAAAAATATTCAATTTAAAGATCATACATGTTATTACATACCCCCCAAAAAAAAAGAGTCAAGCGAATTTTTCGTAGGTTTTCAAATTTACCCGAATAATTCACAAACTATTGGCGAATAGACCTGAATAATACGGGGAAAATCCAGGACAATTCACGATTTTTTTCTAATTACATGGAATAATTCATGATTTTATTTGCATTACTAACAACTTATAGGCAAATTATTCCCGAATCATTGACGGAATATTAGTGAATAATTCCCAAATTCTTTAAATAATTCTCAAATTTAACGAATTTTTCGCTTCGTTTTTTCCTTTACCACTTATCCATTAAAAATCAGGATCCAAAGTTGTGTCTAAAACAAAAACTTTAAAAGTCTAAATAAAAAGTTGCAATAATACCTGGAAATTCTTAGGACATCTCTTTTAAATTCAGTAATTTGCGCAAAATTAATCAGAGGCAAACATCATTATAAAGTTATCTGAGAATTTTACTTTATTTTCAATTCTCCCAAGGACAATACGAACTAAATATATCAGTGCTGGTCTCACTCACACTGCAACCTCTGCATCTGCATTAATCAGTCAGCAGAGATTAGTAGAAAAATTTTGTTGGAATTCCCTCCTATGCGAAAAGGGTGTTAGCGGTTCACGAAGAGATGCGAGCAGTTCACGAAACAGTGCTAACCTCAAGAAGCATGTAGTTCAATAATGAAGGGTTGCACAATTTGCCAAAGGATGTTTTAGAGAGCTATGTGCATTAATTGATAGTAACTCTTGAGGAACTATTTATATGGGATGGATTTCTCATATGAAGGATAAGGGGCATCACACAAGATTAGAAGGACAGGGAGAGAAAGGAAGAGAGTGTGAGATTGTGTTTATTCTCTAGGTTTCTTCTTTGATATTTTCTCAAGTGTTTTTCTTTGAGTGTGAGAGGATATTCATTATAATTGACGATTAATGTAGTGAATTCAGCAGATTGGGCAAAGAATGTAGACCGATATTTGGCCGAATCTCTATAATTGTGGAGTGTTTGCGTTTGTACATTATATTTTCTATTTTTCTTATTTTTGTCGTCTTGGTGCGCTTGTTTTCTCTCCCTCTTTCCCAACAAGTGGTATCAGGAGTATTTGTCAGAAAAATAGCTCTCCCCTTTATTTAAGGATGGGTTATTCTGTGTGGCGATAGAGAGTGATTCTTGTTCTCCATTGACCGGCTGAATGACAAGCTTCTCTTCGGGATGCTCTCGAAAAGTAATCAGAGAAGGGCTCAGTTTTTAACACATTAAGTGTTTAGAACCCACTGATTTCTTCTTTTCTCTCCCCCTGTACTTTTTAAGAAAAGCAAAAGGAAAGTAAGAAGTTTTTAGCTAAAGAATTCTCAGCTCTCAATCTTCAAAAGTTTCTCTTTCTCTACTCAGACCTCCCAAAAAGTCCTCCCCTCTTTCATAGCTCCTCAGGCTGTTTATAGGGAGTAAGGGGGTATAATTGTCCCCTATAATCCCTCCATAATTGAGATTAACTCTCTCATTACGTGGGGAAGTAAATTGACCCAGTAATGAGGATCAGTTATAACAGAAACGCGGGTGTCGCGGTGGACGCAGACCTCGCGTTGTTTGTTGTAGACACGAATGTCTCATTCAAAACGCGGAGTTGCTCAGACTCGCACTTGAAGTGGGACGCGAAGTTACTCAGACTTGTGTATGAAGTAAGACGCGAGGTTGCTCAGACCCGCGTGAGATGCAGAGTTACTCAGACCCGCGTGAGACGCAGAGTTACTCAGACCCGCATCTGAAGTAAGAAGTGAGGCTGTTCAGACCCGCGTAAAGATGCGGAGTTACTCAGACTCGCGTCTGAAGTCTGCGATTCTCTTTGGACATGAGATCCACCTTTTAGTTGAAACGCGACCTTCGCGTTGAAGTGAGGTTCGTGTCTGATGACTTGTTCTTAGTGATTTTTAGACAGCCTACAGAACCTCCTTCAAAGTTTTCGACACTCCGTTGTTGACTGTAATGGATTTTGAAATACTTTGTACTTCAGTTGATTTTGGGCTCCCATGATTGGACTGACAATCTTTCGAGATACTCTGAGCTTGATCCTATCTGGATTCTGGTCTTCGTGAGTGTACTGTTGACTGCTTGAAGCCTCCTGGGAAGATTATCACAAGTGTCTTAAAAACTCAATCTAGCACTTGTTATGAGGTTTGGTTTATTTTCCGGTGTACTATTGAACCAATAGAGTTGTCGATTACTTTTACCAGTGATTATTGAACTGATTACAGAAGCAGGAGCATACTCCTTGTATGTGAGAAAACGTGGCCCTCATAGACGCGATCGCCATGTTGATCAAGTGTAGACGCGAGCTTCAATGAAGTTGAGACGTGACACTTAATTGCTGTAGAGACGCGACCCTCAATTGGTGCTGAGAGGCGACTCTCAGTTGATGTTTAGACAGGGCTTTCAGTTAAAAATGCGAAGATCGCGTGGACACTTTCAGACGCGAGTGTCGCATCGGACGCGTGTCCTTCTCAGATTGAGCTCGAGATACGCCCCGCGTATCTCAGCCACTGAAGAGCCTATAAAAGATCCGAGTCTTTCAACAGTCCATTCACTTGATTGTTCATCTCTTTCGATCAGACCCGCGTCTGAAAATCAAAAGCTCTCAAGATTTCTCAGAACCCATAAAACTTAGAGCTTTTTCAAATCTTTTCAAAGATTTTCACCTTTAAGATGGCCCCAAAACCTAAGAAAATCGTTACTTCGTCGAGCATCGCCGCTGCGCCAACCACCATGAGTAATTCTTCCCCTTAGAAGTCCTCATTTCTGATAGAATGGCTTCCGCCATTAAGAACGCAAGAGATACTGTCTCTTAAATTTTATTTGAAGTTTTTAAAACTTCTGTTGAAGTTAAACAGTGGACGCGGATCTCGCTAGTCCGCGTTTGATTTGTGAACGCGGTTCTCGCATTGATGAGTAGAACGCGAGTCTGGTGATCCTGGTATTTTTCTGTTTTATCAACGCGACCTTCACATCTGCAGTTGAACACGAGTCCAGGGGACTCCGTGTCTTGAGACTTCTAAATGTGGGTCTCGTTTATGAGACTCGCGTTTGAGTCTCAAAACTTAAATAATTTTCTAAGTGTTAAGTCTAGACGCAGGCTTCATGTAAGCCTCGCATTTTAGTTATAGAACGCGGGCCTCATGTGTTGAGCCCCGCGTTTGAACTCCAACACTTAGTGTAATTTCATTGTCTTCAAAGTATTAACTTCGTGTTCTTCTCTTTGCAGTGAGGTACTCTTCAAATCCTCTGACGAGACATTATTTCGGTAATGTGGGTTGACCGAATCCAGATATTGTCTTTGGCCTCAATAGGACTATGCCAGCTTTTACTGAAAAAAATTGAGGGCGAAAAATAAAGTAAAGTCAGACTCGCTCGCAGACTCTCCGAGAGCTCATCACAGAAGGGAGATTTGAATCGGATGCCCGTACATTACTAAGAAAGATAGATTTCTTATTTGGAGACTCCATCAATGAGGATGCAGAGGTAATGCTTGACAACAGATACAAATGGATTCGTCAGCTAGGAGAGTGTCGCTTCTTTCTCCCGGACATGGAGAGGATGTTTTTCTTATCGTCCATTCAATCAATATCCCTTCATCGATCGATAGAGTGGGATTTGACAGAGGAAAAATCTGGAGTTTCCCTTGGGTGGATCTCTCATCACACTACAGTCCCGTTGGGTTATGACAGGAATGTAGTCGGACTGTTGCCGAGTCCGTTGAAGACGGAGTATCCTATAGGTGAGACTCCCCATCAAGCGACTGTGTTCATTAATCAATTTATGACCGTAAAGGGTGATTTCCCGAAAGGCGAATTCCGGGCATTGGGATGGGTTCATTCTTCGGACAAATATTGGTGGTCAAGGATAGTGGGCTTCGTCTTTGAAGATTTGAAAGACAAGCTACTACAAAGCAGCCTTTCTGTCGCGGTCCGGGCTGTTCAGTATGGTATCTTGCAGAGCAGTCATCATTTTTTTATCATGCTGGAGCGTTACAATCCGGAGACGTGCACGTTCTTCACCCCAGTCGGGGAGATGGGATTTGCTCTTCATGAAATACATAAAGTCTCTGGGTTAGCGATGGGGGACATTCCCTATGAAGAATATGTCTCATCGGCCGAAAAATTGCACCTGATGGAGGAGAGTGCTCCTTTGGTATATGCGACTATTGGGAAGTATCATGTCACTTTCACATCTGCGCTGAGATCACTGGTTTGAGGTCCGGAGGGGTCAAACAGATGGCCTGGACAGAATACTTTTTCAATGGTCTGAGAGACAAGGCTAACCAATTGACTCGCCTAGCTCCAAGTACAAATGCAGAAATTAAGGAGAGGATTAGCGAATCAATGTCCTTGTATACCACAGAATCGGCCGAGAATACTTTCAGACCAAGCACAGTCTTCGAAAGTTTTCATTATCAAGCCAAGACCCTATTTTCAACAGGCCTTGCTAGCTGGATTCTTGATGCTGTGGTCGAAACGGTGCATCGTGCCGACACTTTCCCACGAAGTTATAGTGGTTGATGTGGTATACCCCGCTGTCGTACTGGCGTTTGGCCGAAATACTGCCCTTCTTCCAACGATGGTGGGATGCATTCAGAGTGGGCTTCGGGTATTAACTAAGACATTCTGCAAATAGAAGCTCTGGTAGATTATGATGGTAATGCTTATTGACCACGTGGTGATCCTGAGGTCAAGGTGCCTAATCCCAAAGTTGAACTTTCCTATACCTATTTGGTGGTATGGTATGTTATGCATTGTCCATCCCTGATGATGGCCATGCACACATCGAAAGACTTTGTGTCGTTCCTTCAGAAGTTAGAGCGCTCGACTTAGCAGCATACATATATATTCTATATTAGGAGAGCCATTCAGAGCGACTTCAACTATCAGCTGGTCCGATGCTTTCCTGACATTCAGGATATGTCGTATGGGGGTCGCTTTCTGGACTTCACAGGTCTAGATGGGTATACCACCTTATTGACCGGTGTCTTCTGTTAGCTAATTAACATTTGATCTAGATATCTCGTATTCGCTAAGGTGATACTTGCACAATCGAGTCGTATCAGTTAAGCCGGTTTGCTTGTCAATTTGGGTATGATCAGCTTTATGTGGGGAATCTGAATACTGGCTTTCACTTCAGCGGGAACTTATTCGAAGGGACATGGGCGTGGTACTTTCACATGGCCGAAGGGACGGGGGCAATGTTTAGACTTTCCCAGCGATCACCCAATTCATATACCAGCCTTAGCTTTTGCACCTGGTATGGCATTGCCAATACAGTGCCAGGTTATGGGATGAACGCATCGTGCATTAAAGCAATTAAGTTCACCTACAACACTTGTAAGAGATCCAAGACCGTTCGTGAAAAGGGAATGAATGAGTATTTGGAAGCTGAGAAAGAGACTAGTATATATGCAGTGACAGAGCGCGTTGTCGAGGCTGCAGAGGAACGCTCAGTAAGAAAATCTCGCCAAGCCTTAGCGAAGCGTGCCCATCCATCCTCTGAAGGTGGTTCGAGTCGGAAGAAGGCACGAGAAAGTCTGAAGATGAGGTTCCACTGCAAGGAGATTCTCAGTCAGGTTTGAGCCCTGCGAAGTCTAAGGAAAAGGAGGAGATAACTTCTCCTCTCATTCGGAGTCGGCGCAGTAGAGGCCCTACAGCTTCAGAAGGGATAGAAGTTGCAGAGGAACCTCAGTCAGAAGCTTCATCAGCGTCTTTGATGGCCTCAGGCGAAGGAGTTGAAATAGAACTGGGCTCCCCAAGCATTATGATGCTGGCCTTGAAGACCCCCGAATCCAGTCTGACTATTGTCCAATTGGTAGGAAAGCTCCAATTGTCGAGGCTCTCGTGGTTCAAATATTATCTTCGTCGTCTGAAGAAGATGACCATTATATTGAATCTGAGCCTGCTCCTCACGATGTTAGCAAATTCTTACATGTAACAGAAGAGAAAATGCAAGTAGCTGCCCAAGAGATAGAGCTGCCGTCTAAGGAGACTGCTACCACTAAAAGTGTCCTTTCTTTTCCACCCATGGCTTCTCTTATCGGATATATAGATGATATTTTAACATCTGTTTGGACAATATTTTGCAGGGGCTACTACTACCACTGAAGGTGAAATCTCATCAAACATTACTGAAATGATTGAGGACCTGACTCAGATAAACAGCACGAAAGTTCTCAAGATTAGCACCGAGGTGGCCTCTACATGCACAACATTTGTGGCTAAGAAATCTTCTTAGCCAGGAGAGCTCCCGGAGGATTTGCCATCTACGTCTCCTCAACCTGGTAAGATATCAGAATTTGATATTCTTACTCTTGAAATTGTTACTGACATTGTTGTAATGGCAGCAGATGGCATCGCACCAACTCAAGCAGAAGAGCCTATCATGGCACCGGTGTAGAGGACATTCCTATTGAGGTTTCGACTGGAAAGGTCCTTACTATGGAGCTTGTCCTCGAGGTTACTACATAAGAAATTATTATAGCTCCCAATCCAGAGCTCTTGTGGTGACCTCAGAGATGAGGCAACTTTTAACCCATCCAGCTCCTGCAGTTTTGGGAGGACAAGTGTTCCACCTTTGACTTTTGAGAGTGTATCTATTGTAATCATAGAGACTGGATTAGGAAGTATTCTTCCGGTGTTGACACCAACTATGGACATCCTAGAAGAGCTACCTCTCCAAATGGTCAAGCAATTCTTCATCATGATGAAGTATTGTATTGAATTGGTGCTTTTTGGGCGAAGTTCCTTCGAGTTCGCACGCACACTCCTCGAGAACCAGGTCAAGAATCCAGCAAGCTGGGGGTTCTGATCAAGCGAGGGTGCATCAAGTGCTAGTCGAGCAAATAGGTACATACTGGAGGGATCTTAGGAACATGGAGAAAGTCAGTCCGGTTACTGATGCTCAACGGGTATCAGAGAATCTTTGCGCCAACCAGGAACATGAGCGTAAGGAGATCGAGGAGCAAATAGCTGAAGAAGCTCGTTGTCTTGATGATTCCAAAGCCAGTTATCAAAATTTGGTAGACAACCTTCAGCGATTTAAGATCGTTAGGAAGAGTGCGGAAGGTGTGATAGCGAGTGCTCGAGCTGCAATTGCTAAGACATAAGTCTTAATTTATGACAACGAGCTAAAGGCTGCGAACGAGGAGGATGGAGGAGCTCGAGGCTGCTAAAAGTCAGGTATAACAGAAACTCGATGTTCATACTTCGAGATTGGACGCTCTTTAGGCACAACTTGCTGCGAAGAAGCTTTTATCCAACGAGGAGTTGAGGGCCCAGGCTTTAGCTGAGGTTGAAAAAGCTCGCCAGAGGGACATTCAATATCTCAAAGAGTAAATACAATCTCTCGCTGAGTAAAAGTGACTTTTGTACTTCTTTTGTAACACTCTATCTTATTGAATAAGAGAGTATTTGTCGCGCTTTTATAATTTTGGTATGAATAATAATAAAAGTGATAATTTTGCCTTCATTTTGTCTTTATATTTTTTGTGTTTGAAAAATAGACAAACAGGAGCGATTAAATTTAATTGCTAAAGGTGATGATTAACATAGCAACTCAAAGTTTGGTAATTCCATTAAAAAATTTGAAAAAGTTACTATCAGAGATGTGATGTTTAACTTGACAAGAATTAAACTCATGATTTGAACGAATTTTTGTGTACTTGCTATCCTATTGATGAGAATAACAAGTGGAGTTTGATCCACCGGAGATTTATGAAAAAAATTTGTCGTCGGTAGTGTAATGTTAACATGACGGGTTTTTAAATTTGCAATTGAAAGTAAATTGAATTGTCAGAAGTGTGATATTAACTTGACAAGAATATATGTACAAGAGGTACGATATTAACTTAGCATCAAAGAGATCTCGTTTTCATTGAGAAAATTGAGAAAATCACTATCATAAATTTAGTGTTAACTTGGCAGTGAGATGAACGCTAAAGGTGCAATATCAACTTAGCATTTGACGTTTCGATTTCGATAAGAAAGCTCGAGGGAAGATCATTATCATAGGTGTAGTATTTAACTTAACATTGAAATGAATACTAGAGGTGTGATATTTAACTCGTCGAACTTCTCATTTCTGTTAGGAAAATATAGAATATAATGTTAACTTAACAGAGATTTATATTGTGATATGAGCAATTTTGATTAGAGGTGTAGTGTTTAACATAATCGAGAGATTTTGCGATTTGAGCAATTTAGTAAACCCGTCATTCTATTGAAGTGAATTGATAAGTTGAAATTTTATCTGCTGGAAAAATTTAAGGAATCACTATTAGAGGTATAATGTTAACCTAACAGTGGTTTACATTGAGTATGAGCAATCTTGGTTAGAGGTGTAGTATTTAACTTAACCGAAAAATTTGCGATTAGAGCAATTTTAGTAGACTCATCATTCTATTGAAGAGAATTGACAAGTTAAAATTTTTATTCATTAGGGACATTGAAGGAAATCACTGTCAGAGGTATAATGCTAACCTAATAGTGGGGTATGCTAGAAGTATAATGTTAACATGACAGGTTTAATCTGTGATTATTTTGCTGGAAAACAATTACAGCTTTTTGTAGTCTTACCATTCCATGGACGGGAATTTGGTCAGGAATTTTGGAGGGAAAGGTGGGATCAGATCCCTCAGGATATTGTGCAAACCCTCAGCTATGTACAGATTTGGTATGTCTTTACCAACTACCGTTCGAGTTGGGTTAGTCATGCTATTCCCCTTAGCATTATGCGTTATCGAGGATTTTTTTGGTTTAAACACAAACTGTTTCCTCTATCCTTTAGCCGTCGGAGGCGTTGGGTGTAGTGTAGTGTGCCTCCTACAAATAGATTGGGGGCCACAGAGGTAGACATGAATTCTGCGGGATTTTTGTCTGGAGATTAGCCTTCTCGTGGAGTCCTTTTTTATCCTCATTTGGTTGCCACATATTGATATGAATGTGGAAACAATGGAAAAGTTCTACAAAAGATGCGTCATGAACCTTCTTCAATGAGTTTGACTTGATAGGCCATCAGATAAACTCTTCGATCTTTCATGAGAGTCGATCGATCACCACATCTTGACATGAATGTGGATACAATGAAAAAGTTCTACAAAGATGCATCACGAACCTTCTTTAATGAGTTGGCTTGATAAATCATCAGATAAATTCATTCAAGTCCACCATCTGATTGTTCGGATCCTTTGTCACTGGGTCAGGAGCAGGGAGGTAAGCCACCATTACATATGAAAAAGTTAGGCTAGACAAGCCATCCTTCTGGATTGAGAGGAATGATCAGAAAGAAGAATGCTTAGAACTATTGCTTAGGCATATTTGACTTCAAAATATGACCTATGTCCTATTCTTCTAAGTTGAAGATATGTGCATATTTATATGCTAAAGAAGAGTGACAAGGCAAAAAAATTGATATTTTGCCTTTGTTTTTTCTTCAATGTTTACATTATACATCATAATGTCATCACTGTTCGGTCGGCTCAGCATCGATCGACAATGATGTGATTCGGTAAGGGAAGAAGCCCTCCTTTGGTGCTCTTCCAAACATTTTGGATCTCAAACACTAATCCATCTGATTGATCAGGGTGGGTGAAGCTTTGATCAGAGGTGTAATGTAACCTAACCATAAGAAGAGTGACAAAGCTAAAACTGAAGTTTCTAATTTTGTTTCTTCGATATTAACATCACGCATCATGATGTCAACAATGTTCGGTCGGCTCGGCGTCGATCGACTGTGATGTAATCCGTTGAAGGAAGAAGCTCTTCTTTGACGCTCTTACAAATATCTTGAATCTCAAATCCTAATCCATCTGATTGATATAGTGAAGCTTCAATCAGAGGTGTAGTGTTAACCTGATCATGAGAAGAGTTACAAAGCTAAAGCTGAGGTTTCTAACTTTATTTCTTCGATACTAACATCATGCATCAAGATGTCAATAATGTTCGGTCGGCTCGGCGTTGATCGGCCGTGATATGATCTGTTGAATGAGGAAGCTCTTCTTTGGCACTCTTCCAAACATCTTGGATCTTAAACCCTAATGCATCTGATTGATAGGGTGAAGTATTGATCAGAGGTGTAGTGTTAACCTGATCATGAGAAGAGTGACAAAGCTAAAATCGAAGTTTCTAACTTTGTTTCTTCGATATTAACATCATGCATCAAGATGTTAATATTGTTCGGTCGGCTCGGCGTTGATCGATTGTGATACGATCCATTAAATGAGGAAGCTCTTCTTGGCGCTCTTTCAAACATTTTGGATCTCAAACCCTAATCTGTCTGATTAATAGGTGAAGCCTTGATCAGAGGTGTGGCGTTAACCTGACTACGAGAAGACTAATAATAAAGCTAAACTGAAGTTTCTAACTTTATTTCTTCGATATTAATATCATGCATTGAGATGTCAATATTGTTCGGTCGGCTCGGCGTCGATCGACCGTGATTATGATCCGTTGAATGAGAAAGCTCTTCTTTGACGCTCTTTCAAACATCTTGGATCTCAAACGCTCATCCATCTGATTAATAGGGTGAAGTTTTGATCAGAGGTATAGTGTTAACCTGATCATGAGAAGAGTGACAAAGCTAAAACTAGAGTTTCTAACTTTATTTCTTCAAGGATAGTATTTCTTCAAGAATTTACCGTTGATCGGCATCATGAGCGTATCGCTGTCCAGACTTAGGAGGCGGTATGCTCCATTTGAGTAGCTTGACTCTACCACAAATGGCTTTTCACATTTGGGTTGGAATTTTTTTTTTGTCTTATGTGTCATAACCATGGGGTCTTCTGACAGCTAAGACAAGGTTGCCCTTCTTGAAAATCCGTTCTCCAACTTTCTTATTAAAAGCTCTGAAAATTCGGGTTCGACAGAGCTCGATTTGTTGTTGGGCTTGCAGACGATTGTCATCTAAGACTTTTAACTCTCGGAGGCGCAATCGATGCCTCTCTTCGTTCATCATCCTGGTTGTCAAGGCAACTCAGAGAAATGGAATTGGATCTCCAGTGAAAGTATAGCTTCACATCTGTACGCCAAGGAAAATGGCGTGGTCTTTATCGGAGTCCTCACTGTCGTGCGGTACGCCCACAAGCATTCACCTAATTTGTCATCCCAGTCACGTTGGCTTTTTGAGACAAACTTCTTGAGTAGCTTTACAGTAGTCTTGTTGAAGGCTTCTGCAAGACCGTTGGCAACTGGATAGTATGTCGTTGATGACACACTTTGAATTTTGAATTGATTACAGGACCTCTGGAATGCTTGGCTGATGAATTGGGGTCCATTATCGTGGACAATTCGTCGGGGCAAACCGAACCAGTAAAGTACGTAATGCTTGATGAATTTGATCATGTTTGATGTCTTTACTTCCTTCAGGAGAACTGCTTTCGCCTATTTAGAGAAGTAATTAGTTATGGTCAAGATCAAGCGATGTCCTTTGGATGTTGGAGGGATAATGGGTCTGATAATATCCATTCCCCATGTCTCAAATGGACATGAAGAAGGCGTTGGATGAAGATGCCCGGTGCTTGATGGACGAAGTCACCGTGAATCTGACAGGCATGGCATCGCTTAGCGTGGGCGATCCCATTGGCCAATAGTAGCCAAGTTTTCAAAGCCGGTCACCGAGCTTAGGTCCGGGTTGGTGAGCTCCACATGTACCGTCATGATCTTCTTCGAGCGCCTCATGTGCCTCTTTGTGTGAAATGCATCAGAGTAAGATTCCATCATACGACCGGCAATACAGTGTTCGTGCGATCACATTGTAATAGAACCGAGGAGCTTTCTTTCTGATGGCAGCTACCTCTTTGGGGTCATCAGGCAATTTGCCATATAAGACGAAGTAAATGTAAGTGAATGGCCAGTCTCTAGGTTCGAGACTTATCGAAGTCTCAAGAACCTGTTTAACTTGAAGGTCTCCTCTTGGAATTTTTCTATCTTCAAGGGAGAATTTGCAAATAAGTCACGACTGTAGATAAGCACTCTCTCCATAGCTCCGGCTGGAAGGGCCAATGAAGCAGCGAGGGATGTCAGTGCATCTACATGTGCATTTTGCTGACGCGGTACATGATCAATGTAGAAGTGTTTGCTTTCTCTGTCATGTCAATGGTTGCGTTGTGTAAGGCACCAAGTATTAATGTCGGACTTCATACTCTCCATGAACCTGATTGATGATAAGCTTTGAGTCACTGTATGTTTTGAAATTTTTGACTCCAATCTCTTCAGCAAGTTGCATCCCAATCAAGAGACCGTTGTATTCTGAAACATTATTAGAACACGGCTCAGTTAATGAGAATGCGCGAGGGATCATGTAATTATGTGGGAAAATAAGTACTACCCCTACACTAGCGATGATCTTTCCCTAGATACTTGTCCTTGATGCTCCGTCAAAGAAGTTTCCACACTTGTTCTTTTGAGGGAACGTTGATCAAGTTAACTTCTGCAATCTTGTCTGGAAGATCGTCATAAAGTTTTGAAGTTCATGAAACTGGATGATCAGCCAGAAAATTTGCCACAATTTGACCTTTGATCGTCTTTTGTGGCATGAATTGCATCTCGTATTGGGAGAGCAATATGACCTCATTTCGCTAATCTGCAATTAAGCGAAGATGGTCTTGTCATGAGCAATCGCAATGGATTAACTCTAGAAATGACATGAATGTGTTGTCCCAAAAGATAGTGTCGCATATTCTGGATGACGAAGACTAACACTAAGCATTCTTTCTCAATTGGGTTATAACGGTGCTCCGCCTTAATCATTGTCCTACTTAAATAGTAGATTGCTTGTTCATGATTTTGATCATTATTTTGGGATAGTAAAGCTCCCAAAGAATGATCCATCGCTCGAACATATGACAGGAAAGGTTTTCCTGATACTGGAGTTACCAGAACAGGCGGGTGTGTGAGATAATCATTGATCTCATCGAATGCTTCTTGGCAAGCACTATCCCAAACAAATGAGACTCCCTTTTTAATTAGTTTGATGAAGGGTTGGCAGCGTCCTTGAAGACTTGATATATATCTCCAAATATATGCCAATCATCCTTATAAGCCCATGAGTTCTTTAAGATTTCTCGGAGGCTGCATCTCTTGGATGGCACAGATGTTCTCTGGATCCAGGTAAATTTTTTTGGATGTAACAACAAACCCTAAGAACATGCCACTGGCTACCCCCAGGAAGGACTTGGTTTAGTTCATCTTCAACTGGTGAGCCCGCATGATGTCGAATACTCTTTTCAGGTCTGCGAGATGATCGCCTTTGTTACGACTTTTCACAGCGATATTGTCGACATATCATTCTATGATCTTACGTATATGCTCATGGAAGATCGCATTCATGGCGCGTTGATAAGTTGCACCAACGTTCTTCAAGCAAAAAGGCATTACTGTGTAGCAGTATACTCCCAAAGGCATCCTGAAAGATGTGTACTTTTCATTTTCAGGGTATATTTTTATTTGATTATACCCTGAGAAGCCATCCATGAAAGACATTCTCTCAAAATCGCATGTATTGTCAATCATAACATCCATGATCGGGAGAGAAAATTTGTCTTTTGGACAAGTGGCATTAGATCACGGTAGTTGATGCAAATCTGGTCCATTCTTTTTGAAACGAAAACTATATTGGCCACTCACTCAGGATGTTGCTCTTCCCTGACGAAATCAGAGTCTATGAGCTTCTTGACTTCTGATTCGATTGCTTTCATGATATCGGACGGGACCGTCGTTATTGTTGTTTGACTGGCTTGGCGTCCAGGTTGATGTTGAGATGATGCATTACAGTTTGGGGATCGAGCCCAGGCATGTCCTCATAATTCCAAGAGAAAACATCTTTATACTCTTATATGAGATGTATTAAGTCTTCTTTCTCAGCAGGTGACAAGCTCTCGCTTATGAAAATAGGCTTAGGGTTAGCCTCATCTCCAAGATATATCTGAGTCACTTTATCTTCAGTGGGTGATTCTGTTGGCCCAGAGGCCTTCCACTCTAGTTTTGATGATGATTAACTCATGTAGTTATGTGTACTAATAATCTTGTGATTTTAGTTTCAGATCATTAATCAAGATATTAGTTGATGATTAGCTTCAACAAGATGATTTGGAAGCTATTCACATGGTGATTCAAGAGCCCGAGCGACAAGATCATATATAGCACTCATTGGAGTCAAGCTCGGTGAATCACGGAGTTTTGGATCGAGTCGGCTTGGAGACGGCGCTCTACAAGAAGACATCGGTACCATAGTTAGTTTTGTGTTTAGATCCAAATTGTAAAGATTAGAATAGTATGATATGCTCAAGTTCACAACATACACGTTTCATGTTTTGGTTTCGGTTTTTGGTTTAACCGATCTTGGTTTGCATGAATAGATATTATATCAAAACAAGTTTACATAGTTTAATGTATATTAGATTTGTTCTATATACATGCATGCTTCAACTATTTAGACAAACTTAGTTTGATAGTCTATTTCATGTGTTTCATGTTTTGGTATTTCTAACAAAACATATTTTTGGAATTAAAGTCAAAAACATGGATATATATATGTTTCGTGTATATTGGATTATATCCATATGCAACATGCTTCAAAGTGTTTAAATATCATGTTTTTGTATTTGGTTGAGTTTTGGAAAAATCGGATTTTCATTTGGAAAATCCAAGTTTGATAAATACGGTTTTTGGTTTTTTGGTAAAATTTCCTAGACATCAAAAAGAGTTCAAATGTTTAGTAATTGTCTTGAAATGTTTTTCACAAGTTTATATTTCAATATACACTGTCAAAACAAGTTTATTGGAGTTTTTAGTTAAGATAAAAGAATTTTTATCAATATTTTTACCTGTTGTTTCTGACCCAGAACTGGCTGACAGGCCAGGTCGGTCGATCGCTCGGTCGACCACACAAAGGGTCGGTCGACCGTGCGGTTGACCGACGTGCACAGAGCTGTGCACGTCTGGCAGCCCAGTGGGCGGTCGACCGTGCGGTCGACCGGAACTGAGAGCAGTGCTCTCTGTTCTTTTCGGTCGACCGGGCGGTCGACCGGATGGTGCCTGCGGTCAAATCCGACCGTTGGCCGGTCGACTGACCGGTCGACCGGTAGTTCAGTTTTGGCAGAAATTGCTGCCAACGGCTATATTTTTCTGGGGACTATAAATACCCCATTAATGGCCTGTTTTTTGTGCGAATTTTTCCTTACTCTCTGGTGTTTTTACAGCAATCAAAAGAATTTTTGGACTTAATTGAACAATCTATTTGGTGTTTTTGCTAGGGTTTGGAAATTCAAAGAAAAGGGTTTTTGGGAAAAGAGTTTTGATTCAACTTCTATATCTTGGTTTCAGTTTTTCCCAAGGATTTTCTTTGTGATTTTGATTTCCATTCCATTGGTTTTCTCCACACTTGAGCTACATCTACTTTCTTATTCTATAGGATCTTTGTGTGGGAGAAAGAAATTGTTTGTGGTTGTTTGTTAGACCACCAGTTGTAAACCCAATCTTTTCTTGGCTTTGTGCCTTTGGGTTGTATCCTCAAGTTGTGAGGTGATCCTTGTGTTGCTTGTGCTAATCCCTCAAGTTGTGAGGTGATTGTTTGTTTGCTTGGAGTTGTGCCTCAAGGAGGAGATTGTGTTTGTAAGGAGAGGAGTTGGGTACTCCTTGTAATTGTTATTGCCCCAAATCCTCGGTGGAGGTTCCCTTTGTGGGAGTCCTTTGTGGACAAGCTAGTGGACTTAAAATCCTTCTGTGTGAAGGCGGGGATGTAGAGCTGGGTGCTCGAACCTCGTAACATATCTTGTTGTTTGCGCTTGATCCCTTGACTCTTACTCTATCTCTCTCTCTTTTTGTGCCTTGCATCATTTCACGTTGTTCATTCATTCTTATATGCTTGGCTTGGTTGTGTGCATCACTTGTTGCTTGCATTCTTGTGTAATTGCAATTAGTTTTTAAATTCTGCATTAAGTTCAATAGATTAGCATTATCACCTATTCACCCCCCTCTAGGTGATTTCAGATTCACGTTGTTCAAAGCGTACATCCCAAAGAGTATTTAAGTGTTTAATCTATGTATCAGACTTCGATTGGATCAATCTTTAGATTTAAAGGTATCTTCTCCGTCATCTTCTAAATGGCTGGTTGATACCATATTCACTGAGAGACTTCCAAAGATATTGCTGAAACTGACATCTGAGTCCCACGATGATGTTGCTAATGAACTGTCATGATAGACCTCTTCTTCAGAATCTGACGAGACTGGTGTAGATACATAACCGAGTCCTCTTTGGGTCTTGTGATAGTAATCAGGGTCTTTGCCTTTCGGTACAAATGAACGAAGTAATGCTCACTTTCTTTTGCCGAAATTAAAGCCTGATTCCTTGGTAAAATCATATCCAATCTTTCCATCTTATGACGTGAATTTTGTCCATATAAAAAGAATTATGGAGACTCAGAATTACCCCTGAGCTTTCACAAGTTATGGCTCAGACTCGATTCTTCCAATTAGAATTGGCTTTTGACTTTTTCGTTTGACTGGTACTTCAAATAGAGCATGGCGTGTGTCTCCGATACTTTATTGGTGCATGAAATGATGTCAGGGCATTCATTGCTGACCAAGGGACACTGTCTACGATAGTACTAGTATCTGATGGTACAGAATCAGAAGCAAATACAGAAAAATAAGTCAAAAATCCAAAATTTCATTGATAAACCACTTGCTTTCAACATAGCGGTGTATTAAAATCGAGCTTATCAATGCTCGTTACAAGGAATTTAGTTTCTAGAGACACTCTTCTTCTTTTGGCTCTGTATCAGTTTCGTTACCAGTCGTGTTCTTCTGGGTGTGGATTCTCATCAGTCTCAAGAGAATCCTGATAGAGAAGGGAATCGGTGAAGTAATTCTCAACTCTCTTGAACGGATGCCTTTCGACAATCAACGTTCTTACTTTTCCATCTTCATCAACGTACTTCTTACTTGATGAGAGTGGACGGGACGATGGAGTTGCAGTGAATCCAAGGTCGTCCTAGCAGCAAGTTGTACGAGGCGTCGGTGTCAATCATATAACATGTCACCTCGGATCTCAGGTTCCCAATTTAACACCTGATCTTGATTTTTCCCATTAGACGCACACCATTTGAAAATACACCTAGAGGGGGTGAATAGTTGTATGGAAAATCTAATGACAAATGATGCGGAATTAAAACTAAATGCAACACACTATGTATAACCAAGAGTGTAGCCGAATTCTCAGTGAAGGGCTCTGGACTAACTCCTCTTGATTCCTCTAAATAAGAGTTG
>JAVJIF010026641.1:0-84366 GCA_038442645.1 Agave tequilana
TCATAAAGTAAGGGAGTGGAAAACTAAATACCAATTGAAATATGAAAATCGAATTTTTTCCCCCTTTATGAAATACCAACAAAAACTATGCTTAGGCTTGAAATAAGATACCAATTGAAAACTAAATCAATTGAAATGAAGTTGAAGCTCAAGCTCTAGCATAAACAAAATTTGTGCTTAAGATATAGAAATATAATAGCACAAATAAAACAAGTATATGTGTATGAAATAGAATGAGTACCAATCACCAATAGATGATACCAATTGAAAATATACATACACAATAATCATATGAATATAAAAAAAAGATCAAAATGATACCAATTGAAAGAGTTCAATGATACCAATTGACATAACAATAAGTTCAAGTGTATACATCATATTACTATACCTCCCAATCATGGTTCAAGTTTTAAATAATTTCCACTTTAAAGCATTCATGAACATGATCTCCCATCCAACCTCCCATAAAGGGTAGGGGTTTTCAAAAAAATAGATTTGAAAATAAGCTTTGTTTGAAAAGCTCTACCAAAATGAAGAATACTGTAACTAGTTAAATGGAAACTCTTTTAAACTAGTACGAAATCCTTCAAGTAAGGAATAAACTAGAAATAATTTTCATAAAACTCATGTAAATCACATAACACTTAAAACACTCAATATTCAATAAAGTCCATACATACTCATGAAAACATACTCATGAGAAATATTAAAAAAATGGTGAGTGTACAAGTAATGTGTGACATGGCATTATAAAATTTCCAATTAAGCTCAATTATTCCTTAAATCATGAAACATGAAAATCATCTAAACTTATTTAATCTTCAATGGCATATGTATGTCATGTACAAATTAAAGTATACATACATATCCAAACACAAGAGTCCACAAATATATATGCATGAAGGCACGTGGCTCAAGGATAAACATGTATAACTAATAGTTTGGACATGATAGACATATACATGAAGTTAAACAATTAAACACAAAAACATAAAAAACTAAATCTTCACCAAAACAAATTTCATTTCAAGGTATATGTATAAATTGTCAACACAATAAGTATACATACATATCCTTAGATACAATTGAGTCCATATATAGATTTGCATGAAAGGCAAATGACTTAAGGGGTATACATGTATATCTTAAAGTTTGGCAATACAAACAAATACATGAAGTGAAACACACAAAACAAATTCAAGAATGGGAATACAAGTTTGAAATGTATGAATCATCAAAACTAGACTATACTAGCACATCTAATGGGTTCAAATAAGCAATCAAGCCCAAACATATATAGATTTATTTGTGGCCCACTATATGTACAAGTATAAGTCCTAATCTTAATGAAAACTAACATCTAAACAAGTAATTTTAACATGAAGCATCAAAACACAATATAAAAATCATCATGATAAAACTAAAACATGATTACTATGTAAATTCACATGTATTAGATTCATGATGTACATTATAACTTAAACAAAAGTGAGAACACTAAGAATTGGTTCATATAAGCATGTGTGTCTCAAATACTATACATGTATGTCAAGGATCTAATAATCAGGTATTTACATACTAATCCATAGACAATGAAACATGCTATAAAACATCAAAACATGCTAAAAATTTTAATTATGAAAGCATGTAAATAATAAATGGGAGTAAAGGATTGTTACCAAAACCGAAGAAGCAACTTTCCTTGTCTCCAAAACGTGGTGGTCATCTCTACCAAATCTTCCCTTGAAAGTGATGCATCCAATTGATTTCCTTTAAGTACGGAACGCATCCACTCCAAGGTGTCATCACTCACGTCATGTGAGAGCCCACACCTACATTAAAAACTCTAGGGGTCGTCTTTGGTACCCATATCTTATTGGGTCCATGGGGGTTAGTACCTTCTCTAACCCAAACAAAATCTTTGCTAAATTTACATGATGTAATCTATCAAAGCAAAATTTAGCAAGGTGGCCCTTACGTCCACAATGTGTACAAGTGTACACATGAGCATACTTGTGATGGGTGTGTCCGTGAGGAGCATGTGTATGCCGTGGAGGGTGAGCATGAAAAGATGGAACTTGTTTCTTTCGAAACAAAGATTCCAAACGTGTGTGGCCCACAACACATGGCTCAAAGCGGAGCCCAAACAATCTACACTCTTCTTTAATAAACAAATATCATCATTAATTCTAGAAGAAGAGGTACATGCATTAGGTAGACTAGATGAAGAAGCTACACTAGCATGGCAAACATGTGCATCAATTTTATTTTGCAAAACTTCATTTTTCTTTAAACAAATTTCTAAATCCTTTGAAATAGAATCAATTTTTTTTCAAAGAATTATTTTTCTTTACAACAAAATCAACTTTAGAGGATAAATTTTCATTTTTCTTCAAAATAATTTCACAATTATTTTTAGACTTAAAAAATTCATTTTCTTTAAGTGCAAGATCTAATTGAGATCTTAATGAATCCCTTCATTATAGACCTCAAACTTCTCTTGCAAAACACAATCAAGTTTAGAAGACAATTTTTCATTTTCTTTAGTTAATGTAAAAGTCTTCTTTTTCAACAAATTATATTTTTCTATTAATTTTCACACACAATGGATAGTTCTTCATTCAAAGCATGGGGATCAACAAAATCATTTGAAGAACTAGCACAATCATCACTATCTAGTTGAGTTTCCGAGTGTACCTCAAGGGAGTCATTCCCTGGACCATGAAGCATTGAGAATCGAATTCTCCACTAGATTCCTCCTCTTGGATTTGTACTTGAAGTTCGAAGGTGGGGTTGTTGTCAATTTGTTCCACACTGCAAAGGCGGAATCAAGGTTAGAAACACACATAAGATAATCTTTAGGAAATGTGCTTCTAATGGCCTCAAGGGCAAGTGCATTAGCCCCTATATGATCACCATTACCAAGATAGCATTTTTGGTAGCGGCGAGGAAGACATGCAAACCTAGGGTCTTTAGGTACATGGACATCCTATACTTCCAAACAACAATGTTGGAAGGATCAAAGCTAGGTGGGGTCATGAAGTCCATGGTAAACTATATGTGTGCAAGCAAACAAATGCAAACAATAGATTAGCAATCAAATGGATCTCACTCTTAGGATGTTAAACCTAAGTATCAGGAGCACTAGCTCTGATACCAATTGAAAAACACCTAGAGGGGGGGGTGAATAGGTGTAAGTGCTAATCTAGTGAACTAAGTGCGCTAAATGCGGAAGCTAATGCAAATCTTGCACAAACTTAATACAACACAACAAGTGTCGCCGAATTCCCCGTGAAGGGCTCTGGACTAACTCCTCTTGATTCCCCTTGAATGGGTTGAGGTGCTATGTGAAGCTCTTATTGGTAAGTGTAACGGTCCCAGTTTCAAATCAACAAGATTAGGCCTATATCAACATTCATCTCCGTTAATCCTTAAATTAAGGAAAATTTCGGCAGCATCATCCTTAATATATCAGTATTTCTTGTTTACAAAAAAATCCAGATTTCGGCTCGAAGGCCTACTTATTTTCCCAATAGTTTCGGCACATCCGGCCTACTTATATCACCAAATAGTTTCGGCACACTCGGCCTACTTATATATCACATAACCAATCCTTAACTACAACATATAACATGACTTGGTTCTTTCCATTGTAAACATAGTCTTTACATCAACAATTCAAGAGTTCCATCTCAACAGTTTGCATTTCCATATTTTACCATCGATTCAAAATTTCAAGGCATACATACGTAAAGGATACACAACCCAGAACATAGTATCACATACAAGACAAAGGTCTCAACTGCTACAAGGATATAATTTACATCAAGTACAACTTAACATATACTCCAATAAAGGTTCCCATAGGGTCCATCCTACACATAAGATCATATAGCAAAATCAAAATGATACAACAATACATCCTGTCATCCATAACTTAGCCTTTCCATTAGAGGGGTCTCTTACCTTTATCCAACCCTGAAAAGATGTAAAGAAATTCCAATGAGCTCGACAGCTCAATGAGTAAACCATATCATAGGGAATTAGTATAATGACTTCATAAGATACACAATTAAGAAGAAGTAATATAGGGTGGGTCTTATAAACAACAGTTTGTTCAAGTTGAATTATTCAATCCAAGCTTCATACAATTATGGCCTACATGTCTACATTACCAAAGATTGCATCTAGCAATATCAAGATACAGAGATATAGTGTATGCGCATGTGTAATGTTTTCATGGGTGAGTCCACTCACAATAACTAGATTCAGTGTATACATAAAGTGATAGCTTAATTTAACACCAGCATTAACCAACATAAATGCAACTTGACAATCAAATATGAATATCGTTCAATCTGCCATGAACTTCCCCGACTTCCACCTCCTACCGGCTCCCGCACGGCCCCTTCCTCCTTATATATATAATGTATGTATATGCATATAAGTTTCCCCGTCTTCCCCGAGCACCTTAGTGAACAAGGAACATGTGAATCAAGTTGATTTGTCGACTATGGTGGAGTGCTACTCGTACAAGTCCTCGCTTTACATAATGTACCATCCTATACGCTATTATAAAGAACCAAAATTAGGCTATATCCATACTAATTTAACCATCACAATATTGAATAGGAACAACAGCGAATTAAGGTATCAATTTAGTTCACTTAGGTTTACTATTATATTAACACATATCTCTTTACACATGCATTGCATATCTAATTAATATAGCATTATCATTACCATGCAACATCCATTGAATTTCTTTAACATGAGCATAATTATCAAAAACAGCGAATTATATAGGATAAGTATCCTTATTTAAGTTTACATAGTGAGCTAAACATGTATATTACATATTCCAATTGTCACCGCATGATGTATGGGCATAAAGACTAGATAAAACTCCTTAGATTTCCATCTAGCATGAAGATGTCACAAAAACAGTAGCCACTACCCAAGAACAGGAATTTCTACTATTGAGAATCATCTACAAATTTCAAATTATTATTTTTCAACTTTGGATCAAGGATTTTAACCCTAAGAATTAGGTTTACTCACCAAGTTACCAAGTTCTGGAACAGGGAACTGGGCGACAAGGGAAAACTGATTTAGGTTGCTAGAGCTTCTCTGCTACTTGTCAGGAAGCCCCTCCTCCAAAATCAGCCCTTCTCCTTGGAATTGCCGCGGATTCTCCAGTATTGCCGCGGCTCCGCGGCAAAGTGGCAGAGTCTCGCGTACAGTCGCGGCTCTGCCTGCTGTGAGCCTGAGCTCCTGCTTTCCCTCCCGTGAATTTTGCTTCAGAGCTTGTAAGAATAGAGATTTGAGCTAGAAGAGGTTACCTTAGTTTCAACCCTTAGATTCTAAGGATGAAATGGAAATGGCGAATTTTTGGCTTAATTTCTTCTCATAACAGGGAAAAATTTCAGGATTTGGGGGGGAATTTTCTCCAGAATTTTTGAGTGAAGAAGGTGAAGAGGCAAGCTTGGTCAACCTCTTGGAATTGCAAGACTTAGGTGTTGCATCCTCATGATGCCACAAGGTCAAGGGCTCCTTCTCATGGTGCCACATGGAAGCCCACTTACCAAAGGTCATTAGCCACCTAATCCCCCCCTCTAATACACACTTATCTCTAAAAGATTATTAGGATAAGCATGATGGTTACATAGCATTAGCCCCCTTAATTTTCCCCCTAATACATACTTACACTAAGAGTTATTAGGATAAGCTTGGTGATTAAGGGGGTATGATGGGTTTGGTTACATTTTCTTTTACCATTACTTAATCAAAATTTTGCCTAATATAATATATGCACAAAGGCTCTCATGTTAAACATTTTGGTCACCAAAAAAAAAAAAAAAAAAAAAAAAAAAAAAAAAAAAAAAAAAAAAAAAATCAAATAACTAGATAAAAACATTCAAAAGGGAAGTGGGTCTATAAATTAAGTTTAATTTGTTGACATAGAATTATTGGGGTGACTAATTCTATATAATGCTTTAACCAAATTTCTTAATATTTAAATTGAGGAGAAATTATGTACCATAAAACTTTGGTTGTTACATTAAGTATAAGTTAGGCACACACAAGCAAGCCAAGCAAATAAGGATGAATAGCAATATGAATATATGCAAGGCAACACAAGCAAATAAATATGTATGATATGAATGATGCTTTACACAAATAAATGAGAGAAAGAGTTGAGAGATATTGGATCAAACGCAAACACAAGAATATGTTCGAGGTTCGAGCCTCTAGCTCTACATCCCCGCCTACACCACCGTGTAGGATTTCCAATCCACTATAGGAGTACCGAACTCCTCTCTCAATGCCACCGAGGCAATACAACCACAATCCACCTCTACCGAAGAGGGATAAGGCCCGTAGCCAATACAATCACAATCACCTCTACCAAAGAGGGATCCAAACACCAATACCACTCCGATCAACCTCTACCAAGAGGGATACAACAAAAGTAAGGAGGGTTTACAACTTAGAGGCTTAACCTCAAACACTTCTCTTTTTCTTTCTTTTCCACAAAACAAAGATCCTAAATAGATTAGGATAGAAGATAGCTCAAGTGTGGAAACAAGATGTTTTTGGAAACAAGCAACAAAGAAAAACTACTAGGGAAATCTCTTGTAAATGATAGAAAATGAAATCAATACAATCTCCCAAAACCCTAGTTTTCTTTGATTTTCCAAAAACCCAAAAACAATACAAAGATGAATCTTTTTGGCACAAAACTCTTTTTAAAACTCTTTTAAAACAGTAGAGAAAGTCTGAAAATTTTGTCTCAAAACCTTAGCCAAAAACCCAAAGAAATGGGGTTTATATAGGCCAAACCAGAAACTAGCCGTTAGGCTGATGTGGCAGCCTGACAGGCTGGCGGTCGGCCGCTCGGTCGACCGCCAACGGTCATATTTTGACCGTTGGGCAAACCCGGTCGACCGCCCGGTCGACCCAAACAAACAGAGAGCAGAGCTCTCAGACCGGTCGACCCGTACGGTCGACCGGGTTTGTGCCTGCCAGACGTGCACAAGTCTGTGCACGTCAGTCGACCCCATGGGTCGACCGGCCCTTGGTGCGGTCGACCCATACGGTCGACCGACCGGCCTGTCAGCACAAACCTGGGTCAGAAAAACTGAGAAAAATATTCTATAAAAATCTTTTATCTTTTCTGAAAATCCCATAAAACTTGTTTTTAACATTTTATATTGAAACACAAACAAGCGATAAAAATTTCAAGACATATATCAATCATATCAATTCATTTTTGAGTCTTGCAAATTTTATCAAAAAAAAAACTTGTATTTTTATCAAACATGATTTTTCAATATATGAATAGGAAAGTCAAAATAAGTTTGTATAGGAAGTGTAAGCATGTATGTATAACTAGAATACATCTATTATACATATAAATCATGTAAACTTGTTTTGATCTACTATTCATGAAAACCAAATCCAAAACATAAAACTTGTGTGTGTTGTGCATTTGAGCATATCAACTATTCTAAGCTTTACAAATGGATCTAAACACACTCTAAACTATGGATACCTAAGTCTTCTTGACGATCTTCATCTTCAAGGCGACTCGATCCACAAACACCGTGATCCATGAGCTAGGCAAGGTATGATCTTGATGCTTTGGCCCTGGAATCACCATGAAAAGCTTCTAAACTCATTGTTGAAGCTAATCACCAACTAATATCTTGGTTAATGATCTGAAACTTAAACAACACAAGATTATTAGTAAACATAACTACATGAGTTAATCATCATCAAAACTAGGGTGGAAGGCCTTTGGGCCAACAATATATATGGAGCAACCTGAAGGATTTATAGTCAAGAGCAAGAAAAACAAAGTGTGTAAATTGGTAAAATCCTTATACGGTCTAAAGCAGGCTCCAAAACAATGGCATGAGAAATTTGATAGTGTCATGATCAAAAATGGATTCACTATCAATGAATGCGATAAGTGTGTTTATACTAAAACAGTTGAAAATGCATGTATCATTGTTTGCTTTATGTAGACAACATGTTGATACTTGGACTAATATTGAAATTATTAAGTTCACTAAAAGAATGTTATCCAACAGTTTTGACATGAAGGATCTGGAGGTTGCTGATGTAATTTTAGGAATTAAAATCACCAGAACACCAGATGAAATCAGTCTATCTCAATCTCACTACGTGGATAAGATGATAGAAAGATTCAAGGATCATTAGATAAAGGAGAATACAAATTCTTTTCTTCCAGACGTCCACCTTCATAATAATGCAGGAACTGAAATACGCTAGTTGGAGTATTCTCTGATTACCGGAAGTCCAATGTATTTGATGAATTGCACTAGACCTGATATTGCTTACGCTGTAAGCAAATTAAGCAGATACACTAGCAATCCTAGTGATCAACATTGGACTGCTCTACTACGAGTTTACGTATCACATACCAAGGAATATGCCTTGAGATTTGCAGTAGCCACCTGTACTTGAAGGGTACAGTGATGCTAATTGGATTGCAGATTCTGAGGAATCAAAGTCAACTAGTGGATACATAATTACTCTAGGAGGAGCAGCGGTATCCTGAAAATCTTTCAAACAAACATGTATTGCCCGTTCCACTATGGAATCGAAATTCATAGCCTTAGATAAGGCCGAAGAAGAAGCAGAATGACTTCGATAATTTTTGGAAGATATACCATTATGGTAAAAGCCAGTGCGCGCTATATGCATATACTGCGATAATTAAGCAGCTATATTTAGGGCACAAAATGTTATATACAATGATAAGTCTAGACATATTCGTCATAGACATAATACTGTTAAGTTGTTACTCTTAAATGGAATTATCTCTATTGACTTTGTCTCGTCAAAAGATAATTTAGCCGAACCGCTACTAAAGGTTTAAGTGGAGAGCGTATAAACTGCGCATCGAGGGGAATGGGTCTAAAAGCCTAACCTTACCGAGTCAGCTTAATAGAAACCTCACTTAGTGACTGGAGATCCCACGCACTAAGTTCAAGAGGAAAAATTAGTTATGATTGACTCAGCAAGTAAGCACTTGGGAGCTTGACTCCAATTCATTCTTAGGCGCACATAAGTGTTTTCTACAAGTGGATTAAGGATAAGCTTAACGATTTTAATGATACCTATATCTTGTTACTAAACAAGTGGAGTAGAGTAGACTACTCTTAATTGGATAATCACCTATGTGAGTATAGAGTTGGGTCGGCTCTTTGGGAATTTCTATGGAGTTTTTATCCTAAAGATACTCTCTGTAACCAAGAATGTTCAGGGCCAAAATGGACACAACCGAGAACCAAAGTTATTTGGAAAGTCACTGTGTGAAGCTTGTTGACTTGACTTACATTAACGGCTAACAGTTCAAGATCTAGTTCACTGATAAGCCAGTAAGTCCGATAAAACTTTCTTTATGAAGGTTCAAGATCTAATTCACCTATCCTGATACAGTTTCTTTTCTAAAGTACCTTTCACAATAGAGTCAATTTCTTTGTGTGTCAATTCCTTGAATCTCCATTCATTGTGGGGGATTGTTGGGAATATGAAGAATATATATGAATCTTTGAATTGAATTACGGTCAGATCCGTTGATCGAATCAATTGGATGATGACTGGAGTGTGTTTCTTTCCATTGGGGATGAACGTGGTATATTCATATGTTCAATTCCGACTTCGAATGAATGAGATATTCAAGTCTAAAGATTGCCTAATTCAAAGCCAAAATAAGACTAAAGGTAGCTAAAGGCATTTAGTCCACATTGACCATGGGATGGAAGTTTGAAGTGTTTAAATAGAGAAAAATGGGAACAAAATGCGTGCCCTTTGGTACTTAGAGTTTTCGCGCGCGATTGGGAGGAAAACGTACCCGCATATGCCAATAAGAAATATGCTTTCTGAACTCTGTTTGAAGGAGATCCTCTCTCTCTCTCAGTCTTGAAGTAATTTCCAAAGCAAGTGGGGATTCTGCAACTCAGTTCCTAAAGTAACTTCTAAGAGATTCTGCAAAATTCATTGTAAAAGAGTGATCGGAAAATTCAACAGATTCTTTAGTAGAATTGTTGTCTGAATCTGGGACTTCCAAAGAAGAATATTCTTCTACCTTCCTTCTTTCCTCTACAGTGGGTGCTCCTCTAAAGTAAAGGCAAATATTCTCTCGAAATTTGTCTTTGTCAATAATCCTGTGAAGGTACTGGTTAACTACAGTTCGACTTGATTTGGTAGTGTTATCTAAATACCGTGAAGGAGTGTTGTATCTTGGGAGACCAGCGTCCAGTAACCCGTGAGCACCGGTGCGGGGGACGTAATTGTAACCCGTTAGCACCGGTGCGGGGACGTAATTGTCTTAAGGAGATCGCTTTAAGTGTACCTCACTCCAAGTACTATATAAGTGAATTAATTTCTTTATACAGGGGATATACTGAATATCAGTATATTGAGACTGACTTATACCAGTCTAATTGGTGTTTAACTAAGGAAGATAATTGAAAGGTGGTTCTTTAATTAAGGAACTTTCTATTGAATGGAAAACCTCCCACCTGATATAATCGACCTGGCCAATTAGATCGGTGATATTTCAGTGATATTGATTAGTTGTCAGATTGATCTCAACAATCTAGAACCAACAAATTAGACCCGTTCTTCATTTATTCACATGATAATTTTCTTAACTCCACCTGTATCACGCGAGTTATACACTCACCCACGTCTGTCTCTAATGTAAAACAAAGAAGAAGAAGAAAATATCCCCCCAAATTCCAGCCCCCAATCAAAGCAAGAAACAACGAAACAGGTGGCCGACAAACAAAATGCCCACATCTCTTTTGGACCAAGCAAAAGCAACCCCCCTCCTATTATTTCTGTCCATTCAACGGGTAGCTGTACCTCACCCACCCGCCTCTCGACACGTGTACACGCTTAACGTCTACTCCACGCGCAGACACCGAGATTTCCGCAAGCTCTCCTGTGTCTTTCTCAACGGCTACGTCTCTCTCTTCATCACACTGCTTCTCTATAAATAACCCCCACGGCTCATTATTTTCTCATAGAGCAGCAGCAGCAGCAGCAAAACAAATCAAATCTTCTGAATTTGCTCTCTTCGCTTGATCTTGTGACTGTTAACAATGGAGGCTCTCAAGGTTTCAGTGAACGCCGTTGCTCTGATGCTTCTGTTGTTGCTGGCCGCGGTTGCGGCGCAAGAGCCCAGCATGGCACCTGAGCCGTCGATGCAGAGCGGATCGGTCGGGATCGCCCCCGGCGCTTGCGCTATTGTCCTGGGCTCTCTGGTTTCTCTCTTTGCTCTGTTTGCTCACTGAGCTGTTTTTTTGTGAGGTTTGGGTGTTGGTGTTAATTAGTGGTATGTGTGTCATGAGATGTGTGTGATTGTTTTTGGGGAGTGATTGAGAGGGGGAGTGATTCTTTTGACAGATACATATATGATGGTGAGAGTTGTTATTTATTATTATTATTTGGCTGTATACAGATTTTATATAAATAAAAGGTCCATTTTGGAGTACTTGTGTTTTTTAGTTTATTCTTTATCCTGCAATTTTTCCATCTTCTTGCTGTTGATCAGTGGAAATTTGAAAGGTCTAGGAAATTTGCTGGACTTCGCAGGCTGTGCAAAACTAAAAGCAGGACAAATCTCTGTTTCTGGGTCCAAAAAAATGGGTTCGGTTCATGTGTGCGAGCCACACACACATACAATAAGAGGTTCAATTACGTATTGACACGTGGATTGAAACTCTTATTATCTCTTATAATATGTGTGTGAGCCCCACACACATAATATATTATAAGAGTTTCAATCTACGTGTCAATGTGTGATTGGCCCTCTTATTGTATGTGTAGGTGGCTCACACACATGAACCGAACCCCAAAAAAATCACCATTTAAATAGACCTCAGTCTAACTCACGTTCACCTCTCTGTTTCACCATGATTAAACTAATAATCTATCCATTTAGGGGTGGGAGTTCGGGCCGGCTCATGTAGGCCCGGGTCCATGTCCGTTTAATTTTCTTGAGCTGCCCGGCCCAATTATGTGTCGGGCTTAGGTTTCAAAGTCTAAACGGGCCTGGCTCGGGTCATTAGCGAACTTTACTTATCACATAATAAATTAGCAATTTTAGAACTAATAAAAGTTATTTTAACTTAATCAAATGATGATTAAATAATCTAATAAGTAAAAGGATTAATGTTCATATATTATGAGTAAATAAATCATGTTAAGGATAAAACATGTTTACTATTTAACCAAAATGAATGTATTTTCTTGTGTTCTTGTAAGAATAAAGAGACATATTAGAATCTAGTAATATAATTGCTTAAAATTCACTATCTTAAAAGATCTATCTTAAAATTAAATTAATAATGCAGTAACTGAACATACGAAGCGAGAATGATAATCCATATATGTCTGCATCTTGTACAAATCTCTGAACGATTAACCTTAAATTAATAAGTTTAAGCTTAAAGCCCAAGCCCGACCCAAGTAAAAGTCAGATCAAAATCACAAACTCGAGCTATAAATGCTCAGCCCAAGCCCGACTGAAATAGGGCCAGACGGAGTCGGACCCGGTCGGGCTCGGCTCAATTCGTAGCCCTAATAAAATTTCTTATAAAATAAATCCCTCAATGACTAGCCCTAATCAAATTTCTTATTAAAAAAAATTCCCTCAATGATCGATGTTGGCATCAAGAAGGGGAGCTACTCTTCAAGTGGTGGGGGCCTGCACCAACAAGAAACCCTAACCCTAACCCTAACCCTAACGCCCTAATTCTTTCAGAATTTGCCGCCAATATCCGCTGTAGTTCCCCAATAACCCAGTGTCGAGCTCCTACAAAGCAGCTCTTGATAATTCCTCACTTCTGACTCCCCACAGCCTCTTTCCCCTGATCAACTTGCTCGTCTCCGACGAGCTTTTCCAAATCCAGTCAAGATCTCCTTGCACGTCGTGGAGGAAGGATCAAGGCCATGGAGCCTCTCACTGGTTGGCAAATTTCTTCGACGATCCTTGCCTCTTGTTTAAGTTGATGAGCCAACAGAACTCCTCACCAAGGGTCGATTTGCTCGCGCCGCTGTCGAGATCGGCCTATGCTCTCTTCTTGTTCCCGGCATCGATGTCGAGTTTGAGGATTCAAAGGCGGAGCCGTTTTTGGCAATCCTTTCAGAGCATAATTATCTCTATTATCGTCGGCGGTGCAACCGTGTGGGTCATCGCACCGCGGCTTGCTCCACCCGCTCTGATTCCGAGAGTTATGAGCAGTCGTTGAGATGGTGGTGGATGGCAAAGAATTACCCCTACCCACCGATGATGATTATGGGCCTCCGGCGCCTTGGATTCATGTGCGTCGGCGAAACCCTAGGCCATCACCGCGCTTCTGTTTCCACCTCACGACGATGCAAATTTCTCCTACGATTGGAGTTTTTATTTTATTTTATTTTATTTTATTTTATTTGTTTTTCAACTTTTTCCAGCAATAAGTAGAGGAATCCACTCACTAATGCTCGGACTAATACTTTTCTTAAATCATTGTACATGATTTGGTGACGTGCACGAACTAGTAAGGGTGGCAATGGACCCTAATTCTGATTTAATCCAAACAAAATCCCCGAATTTTCATGTCTGAATATTATTTCCAAACCTTATATAAATTTGGGCCAGCCTCTGAGTTTGGATTCCGGACCTCTTTGCTTCTGGATTTGAAACAGCAAACAATTCTGAAGGAGTTTTTTTTCCCGTGAGGATTTTAGGAAAAAAGGATTTCTTCAATACAACAATTAAAAGTTCAACATAACTTATTGAATATATTTTTCCTAAGAATCAAACTCATTTTAAAACTTTAAGTTGAAACCCTTAAATCGTACAAACCCAAAAGCTTGAAGGCCCACCTAAAGTCCAAGAACATACAATTTCGATCGGCACCTTAACACCTCCTACCTTCAGTCCTCTTGCTAGTGATGAAAATATTACAAATTGAAGATAAAATTACTAACATTGGTAGAGAAAACATGTTCATCTTAAAAGAAAGGACAAGAGAGCTCAATCTTGGCAGTCATCTAGGAAATAAATGGGAGAAAAAAAAAAATAAAGGTGATCTTGTATTTGTTTCTACTAACTCTTGCCAACAAATTAAAAAAAAAAACAAAAAAATTAGTTAATAGTGCAAATTTATCGCAATTTTTATTTTCCTACAACCAAAAATCATTTGTTAACTACTGTTAGAATGGGCTTTTAGCTCTTGGAACTGAAGTTTCTAGGCCTTTGGGCTTTTACAGAAGTTCTAACAAATTATGGGATAGCCCATGGGTTTTGATATCGCGGCTAAAATTTATAAAAATATTATGAATTTTATGCGTTTTCAGAAAAATACAATGAAATTTCAAATTGCAAGAAAATATCTCAATTTTTAAAAATTTCAATAAAATAACACACGGGTGTTAACGGTAAGGAAAAAGACCAGGTTATCCCTCATCCACAATACACAAAATTAAGAGAGAGATAGAGAGAGAAGCAATAGGAGAGAGAAGGTGAACACAGGGGATGTGGGTCGGGCCAAAGATAGTGGGGTTGTCGGGGATAGGGGAGGTGGTTGCTATGGGGCGGGGGAGAGAGGGCAGGGTGGTTGGGGGAGGCTGAGGGAAAGGTGAGGGGAGGCGGTGGGGCTAGAGGTGGGACTGATGGGGGAGGAAGGGAAAAAGGTGGGGTGAGCAACGAGGACGGAGGCAAGGATGACTAGGGAGGTAGAGGGAGTGGGGAGAGACGGAGAGGGTGGAAGGAGGGGAAGGGGGCGGGGGATGTGGGGGCTGTGTGAGGGTAGGGATTCTTTGTTGGAATTGAAGAATATAAAGGGAATCTTCAAGTTGAATTATGGCGAGATCCGTTGATCAAATCAACCGGATGATGGTTGGAGTGTATTCTCCTTCCATTTGTGATGAACGTGGTATATTCACATGTTCAATTCCGACTTCGAATGAATGAGATATTCAAGTCCAAAGATTGCCTATTTCAAAGCCAAATGGGACTAAAGGTTGCTACAAGCATTTAGTCCCACATTGGCCGTGGGATGGAAGCTTGTGTAGTATAAATAGAGAAAATTGAGAACAAAGGGTGTGCCCTTTGGGTACTTGGAGTTTTCGCGCGCGAAAAGGAGGGAACTATGCACGTACATACGTGCGCGCACGGGCGGCGGCCGGCCAGGTCCGGGTCCGGGTCCGGGTCTGGGTCTGGATCTAGGTCTACTGGACTCGGGTTCAGATCTGAGTCTGAGTTCCCTACCTGGCCTGATTCTTTTTGAATCAGGTTCCAAGGACCCGCTCTTGTTGCGAACCTGTTGGATTGCCAACGGTTGCGCACCTGTTGGACTGCCAAAGGTTGCGCACCTGTTGGACTGCCAAAGGTTGCGAAACAGTCCGCTCCGCGTCAACGGTTGCGACTGTTGGGCTGCCAACAGACACGTCTGCTGGGCCAAAGGTTGCAACCTTTGGTTTGGGTTCAAACCTGTTGGCCCTCTCCTGGAAAGCTATATATAGCCCTCCATATTCTCAATTGAAACATACAATCTACAACACCAACAGAGAATTAACTCTCTATCTCTCTCTCTATTTAAAGTTCTGAACTGTTCTTCCAACGTTCTGAACTGCGCTTCCAGCCTGACGTGGGAATCCGCGATTTCCAGCGTAAAGTGGGAATCCGAAGCGACTTCCTAAAGGAGATTCTGCCAAATTCTTCAACCTTCCTACATCCTTAACAGTGGGTGTTCCTCCAAAAGAGTAAGACAAATATTCATTTGAAATTTGTCATTATACCGCTGCTTTGCTAATCCTGTGTAGGTACTGGTTGACTACGGTTCGACCGTACGGTGATTTGGTAGTGCTATCCAAATACCGTGAAGAAGTGTTGTATCTTGGGAGACCAGCGTCCATTATCCCGTTAGCACCGTTGCGGGGGACGTAATTGTCTTAAGGAGATTCGCTCTAAGCGTACCTCACTTCAAATACTGTATAAGTGGATTAAGTCCTTTATACAGGGGATATACTTTACAGTATATCGAGATTGACTTAAATTCAGTCTAAGTGATACTGTATAAGTGGATTAAGTCCTTTATACAGGGGATATACTTTACAGTATATCGAGACTGACTTGGATTCAGTCTAATTGGTGCTTAAAACCAAGGAAGGAAATTGAAAGGTGGTTCTTAAATTAAGGAACGTTCTATTGAACGGAAAACCTCCCACCTGATATTTGCCGACCTGGCCAATTAGATTGTTGATATCTCAGTGATCTTGATTAGTTGTCAGATTGATTCTTGTTAAGCAGGATACCCAACATTCTTTTCATTTTTTTTTTTTTTAAATGAAATTTAAATGGAAGAGGTGAAGGGAATTTAGAGCATTGAAAGGTTATGTGCTTTACACGTGCTAGTTTTCTTAATGTAGGATTGATGAAGGGTATTTTCTTGAAAATTTAAAGAAAATTTCATGGTATTTTCTTGCAATTTTTTAAAGTTTGTGTTTTTTCTTGAAAAACACTGAAAATTTGTGAATTTTTTATGATTTTTTTTTTGAAAATTTATAATTCTTCTGTATTACTAGATGGAATTTCGATGAGTTATATTCATATGAACTATGAAGCCCTGGTTTTTCAATAAAAAATTACTTAAGACTTGGATTTCTAAACCATTCTGGCTGTTCGACTGTGGAATTTCTTTGTTTCGGTATTTTCAGAATAAGGGCGTTTGAGTTGTTATAAATGATTTTATTGATAATACAGAGAATGATCATATTATTTCTATCAAGAAGATTCTACTCGGTCAGATATTTATTCTAATATTCAGAACACGAAATATATAAAATAAATCAAGAAAAAAAATATTTGAACTATGATTTTCTTACTATTCAACCTCGCGGCCGGACTCAAAAAATAAAAAGCCTCGAAACTGCTAACAATTCTTAAAGGAATATTTCTCCTTCTTTTAGGAATGTCAAACGATATATATCTACTTTCACAATTTAAAAAAGTTTGGCGCAGTTCCCTCGAAAAGAAAAGAAAAGAAAGTTGGTATTGTCCACAAGTTCAAGATATGGAACCGAGAAACGTAACAGGACTCTCTCTCCTTGAGACAATGAATGTAATTACATTATCAATTTGAAAAACGATTAAAAACTACTTGAAGTGTTGACAAATATCTTGGCTGTGACGAAAATATTATAGTCTTAAAAGAAAGGATGGTAGGGCTCTGTTTGATGGGGATTTCGCTGCAACCCTCATGTCTAATTGTAATTAGAAAAAAAAATTCAGCCTCACAATTTTATTCGCTTCAGTCACTTCTTTTTTTAAACCAATCAGATACACCAAGTGTCAGGCATAGACGCACTCCTCTGCGACGAAAGACGTCAATGCACCGAAATAACCGCTTCGAAAAACAGATCACTTCGAATGGTGGGCTATTCGCAACTCACAAAAATACTTTATTTCTGAGGACTGGTGATCATGATCGTAGTGCAAACAAAAATGCTCTATTTCTGAGGACTGCGATCATGATCGCAATCCTCACAAAAATGTCATATTTCTGAATTTTTAAAAACTGTGACTATGATCGCAGTCCTCTTTATAAGGACTGCGTTCATGATCGTAGACCTCACAAAAACATCTTATTTTTTTTAGACTTTATAACATTGCGACCGTGATCGAAGTCCTCTTTGTTAGGACATGTTTTTGAGTATTTGTAAGATTGCAATCATGATCGCAATTCTCACAAAAATGTCTTATTTTTTTAGTCTTTATTAGGAATGGGACTATAATCTCAATTTTAACAAAAACACAAATTTTTAACTATATTGAGACCGCAATAATGTTCATAGTACTTACAAAATACCCTAATTATCAATTAATAAAATGACTGTAACCACGTCGCGGTCTTCTAAAGAACTGCGACTCGCAGTCCTTATATAGAATTGCGGTCATGAGTCACAGTCCTCATATTAGCATCACCATCATCAGTAGACTCCCGTGCACCGACATAAAATGATCCCCAGTTTTTTTCAGTTCTAAATACTACATCGACTTCAAACTCATACAAAATTCATCGCGAGCATGAGTAAACGAGATCTGCAAATGATCGATCTCAAAGAAAATTGGTTTGGGGGCTCCGCCCCCTGAGACCCCCCGAGAGGGGCTCCCCGCCCCCTTCCAACCCCCATTGCAAAATAGTTGCGCAAGTCACCCGCGATTTACTTTGCGTTTGGACTAGAATTGAGGGGAAAGCAACATTGGAGATGATGGAGATGGATAAAAGAGAAAATAAAATATATAAAGAAGAGATAGTATAGAGAAATCAATTTATGCTGAGGTGAATGAAGGTGGAGTGAGTAAAATTATGAAGGTGATTTTTTTTAATTATGAAGAAAAATAAGTGATGGTTGCAAAATTTCACCCTTGGGTTAACAAAAAACTAAGGTGGGGAAAAAATGAAGGTACGCAGTCACGCACCCATATTTTATGCACCAATATTTATGTTAACCAACAAAGCAATGCCCACAATCTTCACGCCAGAAAAAAATTCTAAGAAGATAACATAGATGGTAAACATAATCAATCTTAAATATTAATTCATGAAAATAATTAAGTTTCTACCTATATCTTAACAAAAAAAAAAAAATACTAAGGACAGTCAGGCTTTTCTTTCTTATCAAATCATCATATGGACACTTAATTATCAGTCAAATTAAGTATAAGAATACATCATTATCCCCCGCAAATGGATTGGTCAAAAACAAAATAAAATTCTGAAAAAGAAATTTAGAGAGACACCTACTATCTTCACCCGCAAAAGTTATTGTTAGACGCCAACAACTTAAATGCTTGATAGAGCCCTAGCTTTCAATGTAAAATTTAGGGTCCTTAAAGCAGGCTTATTTGGCTGCTCTAAGTGATCGTAAATTGTAAGTCATAAGTGATAAATTCTTTTACAGTTATAAATGAGTTTTACACAAGTAAGTGTTATAGTGTTTAGCTGGTAATGTGAAATTGTAACTGAGAAAGTATATTGTATTTCATGGTGTTGGATTGATAATGTGTAAGTCGTAAGTAGAAAAGATGACCACAAAACTAACTGTTTGGTAATTTAAACATATTAAAGATTAAAAATTATTAAATATAAAAAATATAAATATTAAAAATGTAAAATAAACTATAAAGATATTAAAAAAATAAAAAGCTAAAATATTAATATTTAAAAAATATTAAAAATATTAAAAATATTAATAGTAATCTAAAATAAGTAAAATATTAAATATTGCAATTTAATATTAAATATTATTTAATTCAATAATTTAAAATATTAGATATTAGAATTAAAATAAGTTTATTTAATAACAAAATATTATAAAATTTATATTAAATATTACTACTCTAGTAACAAAAGATTCTAATAATAAAAATTATTAGAATAATTAATAAAAACTTTAATTTAATAATTAAATTTAATAATAATTAAAAAATTACTCATAATTTAAAAGAATAATCTAATAATAAAAAATATCAATCTAATTATAATTAACTGTCTGCCACACGAATTTGCGTGACCACAATATTAACTGTTTGTGCTGCAAAATGATTGTAAGTGAGATTTGCATGATCACAAAATCAACTGTGTAAGTAGTAAGTGTGTTGGTGCATTTTATTACTTATAGTCTCTGACAAATATCTTAAGTGATTTTATTACAATTGTATTTTATTATTTACGGTCTTATTACGAAAAACAAACTCGCCCTAGAAGGCCCATTGCTTAGTCTTGTTAAGTCAACAGGAAAATAAGGTGGCAAAAAGAATGGAGGCGGGCACCCGTGCTTTTGTTACTGACAGCCAATGCTCACAATCTTCACACCAGAAAGAAACAACTTTCTGGATAATTACTGACACTAAATAGAATCAACTTTATCGATTAATTCATAAACGTAATTAATTTCCTAACTATATCTTAACAATGAAATCAATTAAGCTCCATGGTACAAGCTTTCTCATCAAATCATGAATAGGACACTCAATTACCAGTCAAATTAAGCACAAGAACACGTCATTATCCACCCAAAATGGATTGGTCAAAAACAAAATAAACTCTTAAAAAAAAAAAAAAATGATGCCCACCCTGGTTGAGATTTGCTTTGCGGCGCCTGACCTTGTCTCTGTCATTGGATCTGGTCGCTTCACTTGGAGTCTATTTGGTTTTAGGGAAATAAGTACAGAAACTAGCTGCCCATAGGCTTCACATCGAAATCATGTCAGTGTTTGATATAGTATTGTTTCATTGCATGTAAAAAAAAAAGCATTTATTGCGGTAAGAAAAATTCTATATGACTTCTCCACTCATTTTCGCACATTTGAGTTAAAAAAAAAGCTCAAAAAATTACTGTTTATGAACTCCACTGTACCCTTTTTATTTTGAGAATTCAGTAACTGAGCGACTTAAATTTTCTGCGACCCTTTTCTGAGAGCCACACAGACCCTCAGACTCGGCAACGGGAGCCACCTTAATTTCATCATACACACCATAATTGAGAGATTTGACTTGAGCTCAGTGATGACATTGATGATGTGAAAGAACGGAAGCAGTCATAAAAATTATCCATCCCACATAGCGCGCAGGCAGACAGAGAGAGAGACGGGGGGAGAGAGAGAGAGACGGGGAGAGAGAGAGAGAGAGGGAGAGAGAGAGAGAGAGAGTATCTGAAAAACGTCGGCAGAATTGAGATTTTTGCCTACAACACTTTTTCTCTTTGCCAGCGTGAAGGGACTTGACATATATAATGATTAAAGGAAATGTGCGAATTATTGGTGTGAGCCTATGATTGAATTAGTTGCTAGAGGATAGGCTCATATATTGCCATATTTGCTTAGATTTGGTTTCTATTTTCTTAGAGCTGTTTGTTTGCTTAGAGGCAAGCAACGTGATTTAAGAGTTTCATGACTATGGAGGGTGCTTCAGGTGTTGATGCAGGAGAGCTGAACCAGAAGATAAGGCTAAACACAGGACCAAACGTAGATCTCGATCGGTCGAGAAATCGAGCTAAAAGCGTCAGTTGACCGCCAAACGCAGATCTTGATTAATCGAGAAATCGAGCTGAAAGCGTCGGTGGACCACTCGGTCGACCGACCGACTGACATCACAATAGAGAATAGAGAAGGAGGCCAGCCACCCGGTCGACCAGTCAAAAGACAGACTGAGACCAGAGAGTTCAATCTCTTAGCCGGTCCGCCGGACGGTCGATCGGCAATCCAGAAAAGACCAGCGGCCGACCACCCGACGCATATCAACCTAATTCCGAGCTTATTTAGATTTCATTTTTGGGTCCAAATTAGACTCCGATTGATTTTTTGTTTCATTATTTTGAATTTAGAGTTTCATAAATAGATTAGAACTCTTTGTAAGCTTATAAATATGCCCTTGCATCCTTTGTATTTAGTATTACTTTTTAATAAAAAAATCTTTGAGTTTTCCCTCATATTGCTCGTGGATTCGAGTTGCTTGCTCGTGAATTCGAGTTAAGATGCTACCTGAAGGCTCTTCAGGGTTCGTTGACGCTAGAACAAGATATAGCCAGCGTCGTTCGCTCTTCGCATCCCGCATCAATTGGTATCAGAACTTCGACAAATGTTCCGACGATGGCCGAAAACAACGATGAACAACTAAAGCCTCTCCGTAAGAGTAGGCACTGTTGAAGGGAGATTTAGCGCTCTTGAAACAACCATGGACAGTATGGTTTAAGAAATCAAGAGATTATCTCTCAAGATCGACGATCGAGATCTAACCAATGGTACGTACCAAAGTGGGTTAGGTCATTCATCAAACAATCTTTCTCCACCACCTCCACCTCCATCAGGTAATTCTCATCCACAATCTCCACCCAACAATTTTCCCTCCAACGACGACAACTATGACAACCATCAACCCCACTATGACGTTCTCTACAGATTCTTCCATATGATGATTTTTCCGACGAGGAAGAATTTAACAACACCTTCTATTAACAACACGATTTCGAAGATGAGGTTTAAGATGAAAGGATGATCTATGGGCGAGGCCCTAGGCGGTTGGCCAATCCAAATCCCAACAGAGGAGGCAGATTCCCCTTTCCTAATCATGATAGAAGAAGAGGAGACCGAGTCCTAACGAGTATAGGATGAATATCGAGATTCTTTCTTTTAGTGAGACCCTTGGTATCGAGTCCTTCTTAGATTGAATTTATGAGGTTGAGAAGTTCTTCGACTTGACTTATGTCCTCTGAGGAAAAGTATGTCAAGTTCGTGGCCTACAAGCTCAAGGGAGGAGCAGCCGCATAGCGGGACCGGTTGCATATCACTAAGAGACCCAAGGCAAGCCACCCGTGATGACATAAAAGCGCATGAAATAACTTCTATAAGGTAGATTTCTTCCACATGATTATCAACAAATCTTTACAATCAATTTGAGCACTACTGACAAGGTACAAAGACAGCTGTATGCACGGAAGAGTTTTACCGCCTCTCATCGCGGAGAGACTTAGCCATGCTGGATGAGCAACAAGCGGTCAAGTGCATCAACGGGCTAAAGTACCTTATCCAAGAACGCATGGTCCTTCACGACATGTTTTCCATTGATGAGGCCCAAAACAAGGTCATGAAGAATGAGAGATTACACAACAGAACTTAATCTCTTAGGCGTCCGATGTCAATTGAAAAACCATTAGGTGGCGAAGGAATTCAGCTGAGTTTCACAACAGTAGACCAACCGTCAACTCAACAGACAATCAAAGCCCCTATGTCGACACCCACAACAATTCCTGCAGAAGCAAAGGGCAAAGAAATTCCTACACTAAGCATGGGATTGACAACTGTTATAGATGTGACGAATATAGACACAAGTCCAATTAGTGCCCAAAGAGAAGGCACATCAACATGGCGGAATATGAAGATGAAGATAAAGTGCAAATTGGTACTGAGCTGGAAGACTCCAACTATACCAAAGAGCATGGAGATCACTCAGCTTATGTTGTTCATAAATTACTCTGCAACCAGAAGATCCCCGACGTCATACAACGATATCAAATCTTCTAATTAAGGTGTTTGGTCAAGAACAAGGTATGCAATCTTATCATCGACAATGAAAACTATGAGAATATTGTGTCCAGAGTACTTGTATAACATTTGAAGTTTGAGACGAAGACACATCATCATCCCTACGACATTGGGTAGATCAAGAAGGGTCCCAGTATCAAGGTAACGGACCTAGGTCATGTTCCTATTTCTTTTGACAAATCCTATCAAGATTCCATTACTTGTGATGCTGTCGATATGGACAAGTGTCATATCCTCTTGGGAAGGCTGAGGCAACATGATGTTGACACTACTCACAAAAGTAAAGAGAATATATATTTTCGTTTGGAAGAACAAAAGGGTTGCCATGAGACCAGTTCCACCTCTTCCAAATACGACTAAAGAAAAGGCGGCTAAACTCGTATCCCTATGCAAACAAGTTGATCGAAACTCAAGTACGAATTCTTTTGAAGAGGGGGGATTGATGTAGGAGAGCTAAACCAGAAGAGCAGGCTCAACATATGACCAAATGCAGACCTCGCCCGGTCGACTGAGAAATTGAGCTGAAAGCATCGGTCGACCACCTGGTCAACCGACTGACATCAGAGCAGAGAAAAGAGAAGTAGGCCAACCACTCGGTCGACCGGCCAGAAGACAAATCGAGATCAGAGAGTTCAACCTCTTAGCCGATCGACTGCTGGGTCGACTGTCAATGCAGAAAAGACCCAGCGGTCGACCACCCGACGCATATGAGCCCAATTTTGAGTTTACTTAGGATTTCATTTTTTGGGACCAAATTGGACTCCGATTGATTTTTCTGTTTTTTTATTTTGAATTTAGAATTTCATAGATAGATCAGAATTGTAAGCCTATAAATATGCTCATGTATCCTTTGTATTTAGTATTACTTTTTAATCAATAAACTTTGAGTTTTCCCTCATATTGCTCGTAGATTCTAGTTGTTCTTTTGGCTCGTGGATTCTAGTTGTTCTTTTACTCGTGGATTCGAGTAAGACCCTACCTGAAGGCTCTTCAGGGTTCGTTGCGCTAGAACGAGATCTATCCAGCGTCGTTCACTCCCCGCTCCGCGCCACGTGTAGTTGCAAAAGGGTACAGAGCTACGATTTTTTTTTGTTTTTGGCACAGCTGTGAAATCTCACTCTCTTGTAGTAGTATGTTAATATATTGCTTTATTTTTTTATATATATTTAATTGTTTAATTCTACTTCTTTTTCTTCTCAAATAGCTCACAATGCGTTAATTCATTGGTTCATATTTCTTAAACCATATATTTTGTAAGAATATAAGGGTGTCCATAAAAATTTTCAGTTCTTCTGATAGCAATATTGAGTTCGGTTCATCCAACGAAACTCTTTTGTAATTCTTTTTTGTACATTCATTGAGAAATATCAATTTCTCAGTCATCATGGGACCGACTTGGGAATCATTTTAGATGGTTCTTGTCATAAAAATGAGAGGCTAGCCAGTAGCCACAACTTATGGACAAATTATTGGCAATCATTAGAGGAGCAATGCGGGAGCGGGTTAGCTCCTTTGCGCGAAGGACCATCCTGGTCCTTCCCATGCGCAGCGAGCCGTCCGATCACGATTATATTAAGATTCGTGAAGAAATGGGATCGCCACCAATAAACTCTATTTCTTTCTCTATCACATTCATAGAAATGACAGTCATTTGTCTTCTTCTTCTTCTCTCTCCCCCCGCTGCTCGTTGAGTCCGATTGCTTGTTCTCTCACGTCATCGCCGATTACGAAGCCCGTGGTGGACCACTGCGAGGAAAGCAGAGAGTCCTCCTGCTCGTTCACCCACGTTGTCACCGAGTAAGACTCCGTGGTTGCAGACTGACGAAGAATTTCGAATAGTTCCTCCTCTGTGACCATCTTGGACCTCGCCGTCGGTAGCCTATCCCCCTTTGATGGCGAGCTCGAGCTAGACCCTCCGTAGCCTCTGGCAACCCATCCTCTTTTTCTAATCCAACTTCGGTGATGATCAGAATAAGATCTGTCATCCCTCTCCTCTCCTTGCTTTCTCATCTCAAGCAGAGAAGAAAAAATGATGATGACAAAAGATGGGTGAGATTGCTAATGTCGTAGTTGTTGTCCGTTGAGGAACGACTGTATGTATGTTGATGGTTGTATTTGGTTGGAGGTGGTTGTTTGTTAGTTTGGTGGAGGTGTTCGCTGGAGGATGATGGTTAGAGATGGTGACAAGAGAAGAGAGAGGAAGCGCCTCAGAGTTCTAGTGGAGATTCTTACAAACACCTGGTGGGCATGTTAGGGCTGGGATGGAAAAGATGACTGCAGAAGAAGGAACCAGCCATGAATACATCAAACACCCACAACCAAGAATATCAAATAAAGGAAAGGAGAAATGAGAGAAGAACGACAGGCTGCTGGTTATAGATGGTGGTGATGGATTGGGGTTATCAGCCTGCTCAACTCTCACATAGCGGTTTACGAAGTTATAACTTTGTATGTCAGTTTCTTTGTATCAAGCTCTTCAGCAGAGAGAATTGAGGATGAGGATAAGTTATGCCATATTCTAATAGTTCGATCTTATATAAAAAACAAGAAGAAGAATATCATACTTGAAGCAAAATGTGCTGAAATATCCTCTAAAATCATGAGATTAATAAACATTTGCTTCAGCAAATTGCTCATAAGCCTCTCTTTTATGTCTCATTGCCCCAATCAAAAATCAAGAGTGCGAGTAATCACAGCGTGCAACAAGGACTACAGAGAATTGTAGAATAATTCTGGAAATTCCTACAAATCCAATTCTAAAAAAGAAACAACAAAAGAAAAGAAAAACTAAAAACACCAAAAAAGAAATCAAAAATTAATAAAATGATACACAGAAGAAGAATCAACGAAGCCCCCATTGAGCACATCATCCTCCCCATTAGCAAATAGTTCTGCATCCTTATCGTCATCATTCAAGAAGTCCCTCATCTCGAGCTTGACGTGCGCCGCCACAAACACCATCTTCTGCACGCGATCCATCCCGGCCCTGGACTGGCCATACCTGCACACCCACCAACCAGCGATGGGGTGCACCTGAACCCGCATGAGGTGGTGTGCAGGAAGATGAGCCTCACCGCCACCTTCGAAAGAGCCTTGAAGTCCTCGCGCAGTATCGTCTCCCACACCAGCTTACTGCTCCGCGGTTGGCAATCCTCATCTTGCCCATCGCCGGAACAACCTGCTTCACTTGCACCGCCAACGCGTATAGCGGATCTAGCCCCTCGGAGAACGAACGGTGTTAGCTCTGGCCACTACGGGGTAGCACTCGGCGACGACGTGGAGAACGAACGAAGGACTCTTTGCTATCCTCACGGCGGTCCACCACGGCGTCTCGTAATCGGCAATGACATGAGAGAACGAGCAATCAGAGTCAACAGAGAGAAGAAGCCAAATGACTGTCATTTCTGTGAGTATAATGGAGAAAGAAACAGAGTCACAGCTGGCGATCCAACTTTTTCACGTATCTTAATATAATCGTGATCGGACGGCCCATGACGCGCGAAGGACCATCCTGATCCTTCGTGCGAAGGAGCCAACCCTCCCCGAGCAATGCAATATTGAAAGACTAAGACATCATGGCCCTTTTCCTTCTTCAATGCTCATCCTTGTTCCCTCACTTTTTAGTAAGATTGCATTATTTGAACGTGATGATCAGTTGTATCATAATGTGATGACATTGGAGATCAATAAGGTCTCTATAGAACGGTAAATGTAACTAATTATATGTGTATATTGATGAAGATAAATATTTTGGACCTCGATTCAGCTATTTGAGTTTGCACCTAGGCATACTCAAAAATAAAAATAAAAATCTCATTTCTCGCTTGCTCTCTCCTCTGTTCTTTTCTATCTACACCAAACCTCACAGACATGCTCTTTAATTTTCATGCTTTCTATTTACTTTTATCCATAAGTCAGAAAACTCTGATTATCTTTTATATTTGAAAGAAATTTTCTCGATAGTCACTCCTATTTTTTTGTTTTCGCAAAGCGATTTGAGAAGCTGGAAAGTGTGGATAAACTTCTCTTCTTTTTTTTTTTTTTTTGTCTCATCTCGTTGACGAGAATAATTTTCTACTACTTGTTTCAATTCAGAAAATTAGTATCTTCACACGGATTTTAGTATTCTACTACTAGTTTTCAAATTCAAAAAATTTAGTATCTTCGTACGGAATATTTCAAATTCAAAATTTTGGTATTGTTAAAGCCTGAGGGTAAATTATTACACACGACCCATCCCCATAAGTAATGTTGCACGTTTCTCACGTGTATTGGGGTCGTGGGTGATATGGTAGTTTTTACTAGTGCCCATCATCATCTCTTCCTTTTTTCACCACCTCCTCCTTCTTAAACCCATCACCACTGACACCTCCACCTCCACCACTACCTCCTCCTTCTCCTCCTCCACCTTCGCCTCCACCACCATCGCCCAACTCAAAATCCCTTATTAACATGAACCCTAATATATCTCAAACTCCTATTTTCTCCTCTTCTCCATCCACTTCTCCTTTTTATCATCATCACTACCACCACAATCTCAGAATTCACTTCTTCTCCTATCGCTTATTAGATTTTTCAAGAAAAAATAATTGGAGAAAAATTGAGATTAAGTACATTATAAAATGAGCTAGTGAAGAGTCAATGATCAAAATTTTTGCGCCTCAAAATAGTTTGATGCAACACCCCTGTGACGCAAGGGTGGTTCAGTGCAATTTACCCATATATTTTCACACGTCATGAACTCTGGTTTCCACGTAGAGTTTGGCATCATCAATTAAAGCTTAAAAATAAAAGTAAATTGGAAGTTGAGAGGGACCAAAAGAAGTCTTTTACAAAATGGCCCCACAAATTCTATGAGTATGAGTTGGCAAAGTACACAGAGCAGAGCAGAACAGAGAGAGAGAGACGTTACGTCTAATCTCCTGCCAGCCATCAGAGCAGACCACCGCAATAACGCGGGCAGGCGGGAGACCCCATTGCATGCAACTACACGATAAACGCCAATCTTTTATTAAATAACAAAAATACCAACCAACCTAGAGAAAGGGCGGGCATGGAATCAAGGGCTCTAATGTCATTTGATTCGAGCTCTGATAGCGACCTCTGCGAGCCAGTGGGAATTTATACAGAGTCCTAGATCTCCAGTTGGTGCTGGCTCTTTGCTCCCACCAATCACTCTCACTCTTCTCTTCTCTTCTCTTCTCTTCTCTTTCTATCTCTAGAAGCTCAAATGGAATCTATAAATAAATTGACATAAGATCTTGGTAAAAAATTAAGTGTGAACTCGTTGGATGGGCTAAGATGAATGCACCTAAATGGCTGCTCATTAGAATGATCCCTTTACAAGATTCTATGTACATGCCTTGTGCCAAGAATAACCCTCGATATATTATCAAAATTTTATATAGAATATTGTAATTTTTTTTGAGTAAAAAGAATATTGTAATTTAGTTGGTGATCATGAGAATAATGCTCACCTTTAGTACCTTACAAAGAGGTGACAATGGGGCGCAGCATACCGATCCAAACCCATGCCTAATTTTTGGGTTTGAATTCTAAAATTCTATATGATCATGGGTAGAATATAAATTCTAAAAAATAGATTTCATTTCTTAATAGATTTAGATATGAATTCCTGAGGATCAAAACCAAATAACTCAGAATGAATTTTTCTTGTAGCTATTTTACTTACAGATCTTATATACATGTGATTTTGTATCCGTGGTGCGAAAGGAATACCTCCTGTGAGATTTAATTATTATCAAGATTTACAAAGAATATTCTAACATTTTAAACTATTGTAGAATATTAGGTCATAAGAATATTATTCTTTATCTTTGGTAACTTTGACGTCATGAAGAATGACTGCAAATGCGGATATATTCATTACCAAAAAAAGAATCCAACTAATATATATGCGACGTTCATTAGTTTATTATTAGTGGTGGATCTCTAGCTTGGCAATTGAAATTGAATCATACGCCAGCATTCTTTTTGAAAGTTTCGACTCTCTTGTGGGTGAACTATATGTGCATGATACTTTGAGGGAAATGTCAATTCGCAGGCAGGTTCCTAGCTTGCTAGATGCTAATGTGTACAATGCATTTATCATTGCAATTTCCCCCAACCTAAAACAATGCAATTAACTGGAAAGGCATCTACGAGGTGTGCTATGTTCTCTAACAAAAGAAGCTAATCACAAAGCTAGGAGTCCACAATGTTCCCATGTGTGGACGGTGTCTAAGAGAGAAACAATGTGCTTGGATCCTCACTATATTTCGGTAGCTTCCCACTAGTGAAACAATATTCTTTGGCCCACCTTTTTTCCCAATAGAGAAAGAAAGAAAGGGAAAAAAAATAAAAATTGACCAAGATATACTTGTGTGTGAAGTAAGTTTAGGGCATTAGAAAATGTGACGCCTTCCCATCAAACAAACATCTCTCTCTCTCTCTCTCTCTCTCTCTCTCTCTCTCTCTCTCTCACCACCACACACACACACACACAACACCACACACACACACACTCACACTAATTCTAATGTTTGATTTTGAAGTGTAGAAGTTTTGTATGCACAAGCTAATGATATCTATGTTGGGATTTGGGTCGAACAAATAGTTCCACATCGACTAGACGAGGGGATAGTCTTGGGTATATAAGGATTTGGGCAACTCCACCTAAAAGGCTAGTCTTTTGGGATGGTGCCCCGAGTCCTTCAAGTGGTATCAGAGCCATGTCCTGAACTTAGTCGTGTGTGGTTGATGTTCGACAATGTAGATCCCCCAATGGCGCAAAGGCGCAATGGGCCTGCCCACCCCTCTGGCGTAAAAAGGCGCAATAGGCCCCTGTGAAGCTAATGTTGGGCTCTCAAGAAATTTGACAGTGGTGCTCCTTTGCAATGGGCGTGCCGGCTACCACGCGGTGTAGAGGAGTGACCGACTGCAGTACTTCATATAAGGCGTGTCATAGCCTCGTGCAGTGAAGAGTTGGGTCTCGATGGTGCATTTGATCTTCTAGTGTGAAGATAGTTAAGCTTTTAGGGAGACTCTTTGTTCGAGGGGGATTGTTGGGATTTATGTCATTTGGGATTGTGCCCCGAGTCCTTCAATCTAATCCTATGCATGCCAATGTTCGTTTTGATAATTTTACACTAAAATGATCTTGATGTTTTTGATAGTTACACTAAAAATGATCTTGATAGCGGACACTCATGCATGTGTCGTTGAATAGAAGATATCTTCAAGCTACATACTTGTGAGACAAGTCGTCCTTAATCCACTACCATGACAAAAATATTACATTATCCCTTTATGCAAACCCTTCCTACACTTGAAAATCTCCTATCGAATCGATCCTTCACCATGAATTTTCAATCTTGGAGATGAAGTGGTAATAGATCCAACAAATAAACTCGTCTTTAAATAAAGTCATTGTTAGTAGAACTTCACGGAGTGCGTCTCAAGTCTACACTGTCAAATGCTTTCGAGAATCTAACCTAAGGAAACTGTCTCTAATCCATGACGCATGCACCCCATATTGATATCTTAAGCATTATAGTCGTTCTGTTGAGATTTCTTAACAAAGGTGTCTATCCTCTGTTCGCTCAACATTCAAGTAGCAAAGGTTTTGATGAGATTAGTCTCTAGGAACTGTTCATCAATGTAAAGGATACAAAAAGTTATTAACGTATTTTGTCAATTTTATTTAAAATTGGAATGATCTTCCCACTCTCTCAATACAAAAGAGAATTCTTTCATAGTAATATTGGTGACATACTTTGAACTTATTTTTTTCCGAGAAATGCAAACTATCCAATGAGTCAGCACCGACAAGAGTTGATAGCTAAATAAATATAATATATAGTTTCAATATAAAGGACATTTATATCACAAAATATCTAGGACTTATGCATGAACTTGTTGATTCTAAAGGGCTATCTATTTATTTTCAAGCAAAACATCCTGTTACCCCTGTTTCTACAGTTAAAGCCCCTCTTCTCCTTCCATACAATCAAAGAAACCATAAAATCAAAGAAACCTCTCCCACCAAACTCTTTTAATCACTTTCTCTCTATATATACCTTCCAACTCCCCTCTTTTACTCACATTCAAATCTCTCTCCCTCGAACAATCCCTCTTCTTCCCCTGTTTTCCTCTGTTCTCTCTTTACTTCACAAGCCATGGTGGTCCTTGCCAATCAACCAACCGAGCAAATATCCATCATAAAGCCCCACAAGCCCTACCCTTACTTCCCCGTCATCCCCATCATCGACCTCTCGGCACCCGGCCGTAACGCCGCCATTGTCAGAGCCTTGGAAGACTTCGGCTTCTTCAAAGTCACCAACCACGGGGTCTCGAAGGACCTCATGGCCAGGCTTGTGGCAGAGGCTATAAAATTCTTCTCTCTTCCTCAAGCAGAGAAAGAGAAGGCAGGCTCTTCGAACCCTTCGGGCTACGGCAACAAGAAGATTGGGCCTAACGGGGATGTTGGCTGGGTCGAGTACCTTCTCTTTGAAATCAACTCAAAGCCCATGTCCCCGGGTTCTCTCCCCTTTCTAAAAGAGCCAGCCACAAGCTCGTTTCGGTAAGTTTCAGTAATTGTAATCAAATTATAACTGTCAATGTGCTTCATCGGTGAAGCATTCGATACTGCAGTGCCGCGTTGAACGAGTATATACTGGCAGTGTGGAATCTGGCAGGGGAGTTGCTGGGGCTGATAGCGGAGGGATGGGGATGGAGTCGAGAGACGAGCTGAGCAGGCTTGTGATGAGCGACGAGAGCGACGTAATGTTCAGGCTGAACCACTACCCGCCGTGCCCGCTGCCTCAGCAGGTTCAAGAACCAGAGGACTGTGGCCTGACCGGGTTCGGGGAGCACACGGACCCGCAGGTGATATCGATCCTGAGCTCCAACAACTCGCAGGGGTTCCAGATCGCGGTGAAGGATGGGGGGTGGGTGTCAGTGCCGCCGGACTCGGACTCTTTCTTCATCAATGCTGGAGACATCTTGCAGGTAAATTTTGTGCTGTGTTTGTTGTATTGGATTTTGGATTAAAACAGGAAGAGAGAGGGAGGAAGAAATTAGGGAGATGCATAATAATGTATAATAATGTTTTGTTCTCTGCATTTCGTGGGACTGTTTACTGTTTTTTTTGGCCCCATTTATAAGAGACAAGGGGCTAATTTAAACCAGGGACACTATTGTTTTTTCTTTTATTGTTCCCAGCCTTGACAATAGAGACATTCAATTTTTCAACCCAATCTTTTTATTACTCATGAGCCAGACAGACTTCCGTGATTCTTGCAAATGGTAAAGACCCGAAAAAGGATAATTAAGCAGCATATATATTAAATAAAAATTGGGAGAGGCATGTTTTTTCTATGGAATAAAGAGCATTAAAAAAAGCGCAACAAAATTTTAATTTTTTGGTGAGATTGGTAGGCATAAGGTGGGTATATTACCCACCTTAATTCATTTTCCAAGTGGGGTCTATTTATATGTTTAGAATAATTCTTTTTTCTGCCCATGTTCAAATATGCACAACCTCTCTACGACTTTAAAGAAACATTTTGAAACTTTTCAAGTTATATATATTTTTAATTACATAGAGAATTCTTTGCGAATTTTCAATTTAAAGGTTTAATTTATAGTTCCATAATTGTGTGTGTGTGTATTGAAGACAAGTTGTATTTATATGTTTTGTTGGTGCACGTCTAAATTTCAATATGACTGTCTTTTTAGTATATGTGTCATTTAACGAAACTTTCTCTGTGATATTCTTGTAGAGCTGATTGTCAAGTTTTCCTCATGTATGAATTAAATAAAGGCCTATTTAAATTAGTTCATTAGAAATGAATAAAAAGGACACTTCACCCACTCACTTGCATGCGAGGCTAACAATATATTCTGCCAGAGAGGAAAACAGAAACATTCTTTTTTCAGAACTAACGAAATATGTATATACAAGAAAGGAGAAGAAAATATATAATTTTTTTCCAATGCACTCTTTCTTTTTCAATTGTTAGTTATTAAATTTACTCTCTCTCTCTCTCTCTCTCTCTCTCTGATGAGGGATGCACAGGTGCTGACAAATGGAAGATTCAGGAGTGTAAGGCACAGGGTGATGACCAATAGCTCAAAGTCCAGGGTCTCCATGATCTTTTTCGGAGGGCCTCCACCAAACCAACTAATTAGACCCCTGCCCCAGCTCATGGGAGAAGAAGAGAAGAGCAGGTACATTGAGTTCACATGGGCTGACTACAAAAGGCTGCCTATAAATCAAGACTGGCTGATAACAAGCTTGCCTTCTTTGAGAAATGAACACAAGAACATACATGCACATGAGAGATGAGTGAGAGGGGGAAGTATCTAAAATCTAAAAAGCTCATTGATGACATGCATCTGATGTTTGTTTGCTGGTGTCTGTGCCCATTCTATTTTGGGCTGTTTGGTTGGTCAAGAACAGGCTGGCATTATATAGGTGACTATTGCTACTCAACTCTTTTTAACCAAAGATGGAAACAAAAAGGTCCCACCAGCTTACCCCTTTTCATGAATCATGCAGTCAGTGTAAAGAATCTTGAATAGAACTAGTGCTTAGTTAAGCAAAGATGCTTAGTGTCCTCCGCATGACAAAGGAGTGTTGGGGTGGGGGTAGTTGCTTTTAGGTCCATTTGATGTATGACATGAGCCTATTGCTTGACTAATGAAATTCCGAGAATTAAACTCTTTGATGCATGTGTCTCTTAATCTCAAGTGATATGATTGGCATGATGTAGAAATTCAATTGTCATTCTTGACATTTTCTTTTCTCAACAATTTCTACTCTGAGTCTAGTTTGAGTGAATTTCATACAATTACGAGAAAATTATGAATTTCGTATGAGCTTTCGTCTATTGAATCCCACTGTTCAGATTACATCTTCTTGACCGTAAATGGACCAAAGAGAGTGAAATGTAAGATCCTATAAAAGTCAATCTACAATTTCCAGAAGATTGAGGTAATATGATATGAATTTCATTGTTTGGACTATATTATTTTGGACTCAAATGGACTAAAGAGAAATTGAATCACTGAATGAGATAGAACATTGTGTGTACTATTCTTTTAAGTCCAATAATAGTCCAACAAAAATAACTTGTATATCATGCATGTTATACAAATATCTGTCTGGCATAAACCCTTGATTGTATGTGTTGTGTTATACAAAAACTCAATACTTCGGTGCTATTATAGGCTGGCATATGAGACTACTCCCATAAATCGTTAGAGGTTCCTGCATGTCAGTATTAGAGCAGTAGCATACATAAAAACTAGTACTCCTTGGAATTGACATGAAGAGTGCAGCTCCCAGCCAATGTAGCCATTAGGGATCCATGCATGTGGGAATCACCAAAGCTAGCTTTGATCAGATAAGCTATAGTTAGGACAACAAAATAAGAGGGTGGTGCAATTGCATGGAGGTTTGAAGTAAGTAATGTGGTGGTCAAATGAGCTAGAGAATTTAAACCACGGCCTGACCCCCACCATACGTCATAGCTCCTTGGTCAGAAGGAGGAAGAAGAGGGGGCCTCTCTTTGAGACCGTTGGCAGCAATAAAACCTTGGAGGACCCATTTTGAGGTACATAAGCATCAACGCGCGCCCCGCGTGCACACACATCAAAGCTATACATGATCGGATGAACAATAAAATGAACGGTGATGTGTGCTACATTAACTTTGAACGTGGTCCTTTAAGAAGGTGCACAAGTTCAATTATAACATTAAACTAAAAAGCATAACAGATCAGAACTGTATAAGATCAGATGAACAATAAAAATGAACAATGACATGTGCTACAGTAACTTTAAACCGTGTCCTTTAAGAAAATACACATGTTCTGTTATAACATAAACTAAAAAGTCACAACATATTCCACTTTTATTTATGATATGCTTACAGATGGGAAGGAAAATGATACAAGAAGAGGAGAATACATATGGAGAGATAGACTTGAGTAGTTCCAGAAGGATTCGAGCCTGAATCCTTCCAACTCAAATACCAATATTCAACATTCAAATACAAGATCCACTCCGTTGAAGTTGATTTATATTATTTAAAGTAATAAAAATCAAAAATCAAGTGTTTTTAATACTTTTTATCCATCCATCAAATGGTACAAAATGGACGGCCGAAAGTAATGAGTTAGTTAGCTCTATATCTTTAGACATACAAATTCTCGATTTGGCGATTTAATAATGATCTAAACATTTAAAAACCCCTAAAAATTAATTTTTGTTAGGTTTCAAATGTTCTGCACCGTTAAACTAACCAACTCACTATTTAGACTGTTCGTTTTTTTCTACTTGATGCATGGCCAAAAAGTGTTTAAAATATCTGATTTTTGATTTATAGAAACTTGAAATAATATAGATCAACTTCATTAGGTCTAAATCGCACATGACCAAACCAGCATAAGCGGTTTTCTCTCATCTTCTCTTCTATAGAGACTACACCTATCTTAGTACGAATATCCTCATTTCTCATTTTATCTCTCCTCGTGTTACCACACATCTGCTACACTCATCTTTTGAACGTAATATCTCTTTATACCCTAACATTTTGTGCCATATAACAAAGCTGGCCTAATAGCAGTCCAATAAACTTTCCCTTCAGCCATAACAGAATATTACGATCACATAAAACTCCTGTTGCGCTCCTCTATTTCAACCAGTCTGCTTGGATCTTATGATTGACATCACTATTGATTTCCTCATCCTTTTGGATAATAGAACTCAAATACTTAAAATGACTGCTCATCGGTGTTTCTTCACAATCTAGTGTCACAATACTATATTCTCAGTTTTCCTGTGTATTGAATTTACACTCTATACACTCTGTTTTAGTCCTACTTAATCTAAAATCTCGAGATTCTAGAGTTTGCCTCCACAACTCCAATTTTACATTTACCCCAACTCTCGTTTCTTCGACTAAGATAATATCATCAGTAAATAGCATACACCACGATATCTCATTCTGAATAGTTCTAGTAAGCTCATCCATCATTATGATAAATAAGAATAGACTCCTTACTGATCCTTGATGCAATCCAATTGTGATAGAAAAATTACTTGTTATGCCTCCATAAGTTCTGATATTTGCCACTACTCTATCGTACATGTCTCTGATTATGTCAATATATTTGATGGGGACTCATTTTTTATCAATGTCCACCATAATACCTCTCTTGACATATTATTATAAGTTTTTTCTAAATCAATAAAGACCATATGCAAATTTCTCTTCCTCGCTAGAAATCGCTTAATAAGTTGACGAAGAAATGAATAGCCTCTGTCGTCCATCGCCCCGGCATGAACCCAAACTTGTTCTCAGATATTTTAACATTCTGTCTTAACCTGTGTTTAATTACTATTTCTAAAAGCTTTATGATGTGATACATAAATTTTATTCCATGATAGTTTGAACAACTCTGGATATCATCCTTATTCTTATGGAGAGGTACTATGGTACTATTCCTCCACTCATCTGGCATCTCTTTACTTAGCCAGATCTTTTTAAAGAGGTTTGTCAGCCATCTCATGCCCACCTCTCCTAAGCATCTGCATACCGTAATAGGAATTCCATTCAGGCCAACAGCTTTCCTTAACTCATCCTCTTCAAGGCCTCTTTAACTTCAGATTTGCTAATTCTGTGCATATAATTATGATCATATCTTGGCATTGGATGGTAAGGTCATCCAAATTTTGAGTAGAACTACCGTTGAATAATTCGTCAAAATACTCTCTCCATCTTTTTTTGATTTTTTCATCTCGAACTAAAACCTTCTTATCCTCATCTTTGACACACCTCACAGTACATAAGTATCTAGTTTTTCTCTCCCTTATTCGAGCAATTCTATATATATCCTTTTCAACTTCTTTGGTGTCCAACTTCTCATACACTTCTTCGTACACTTTAACTCTTGCATTCTGAACAGCTTTCTTAACCTTCTTCTTGGCTAGCTTATACCTCTCAAAACTCATTCCATCATAATTTTTCTTCAAATCTCTGTAAGAGTTTCATTTGATCTTAATGATTACACCCACTCCATTATGATTTCTATTTCTACCAGTATACTAAAGTTTATAACCCCAAGACTCTATAATTCTATCTTTTTCACCTACTCACTTAGTTTCCTCCACATACAAAATTATAACATTCCGTCTAACCATAGCATCAATTAATTCTGCTAATCTACCTGTAAGATAACTTATGTTCTATGATACTAACCTAACCTTATATTCATGAGCTTACTTTTTTACCCTCATTCGCTTATAAAATTATGAGAGCTCTTGCTCATTTGACACCACATCTAGGTCTCGATGTGGCGCGTCATTTCTGAATGACGACCTAGCAACCCTTGCCTACTTTTCACTACACCCGGGCTCCGATGCAGCACGTCGCTCAGCAGAGAATGCCCAAACGAATTTAATTTTTGGTTCATGTTCATAGTATGTAACAATATTTTATATTGGCTGTCGCAGGTCTACCAGAACCCTCTTCCTTTATCCTGACTTGGGACTGGCAGTGAATGGTGCACAGGCGGAGTTTTAACCAAGAATTTTAAGAGCAAAATTTCTGATCTTTTCAAGTGTTTTCAGCAAGTTTTAAAAAAAAGTTTTTGAGCCAAAAATTCTCTATCTTTATTTGTTTTCAAAATTTTAAAAAATCAAAGAAAATTAAGTCTTTAGGAATTCTATTTTGTTCTTCATTTTATATACCCATCAAGAAGTTTTTCTCAAGTATTTTCTTTGTTGATTTATTTCTAAACACTTTGATTTCTAGCATACTTGAGCCAATCAATTCTAATCCTATTTTTAGGATCTTTGTTTTGTGAGAAAATTATTTGTGATTCTTTGAGATCACCAAGAGAGTTTGTGATTATAGGATCACCAAGTTGTAAGCTTTTTCTTTGCTTTGATTTTGTACCTTCTCTCTTGTGTAGAGGTGATTGTGTTTGAGTTATAATTCCTCAGTTGAGGTCCTTTTGTGGAAGGTCCTGCGTGGACATAGTAAAAAAATTTCTGTGTGAAGGCGGAAACGTAGAGCAGTGGCTCGAACCTCGAAACATATCTTTGTGTGTTTTTGATATATAACTTTATAAGTTTTTGTCATCATCAAAAATGAGGAGATTATTGGCCCAGAGGCCTTTTACTTTAGTTTTGATGATAACTAACTTATGAAGGTTAGTTTACTAATGGTCTTGTGTTTAATAAGTTTCAGATATTGATCGAGATTTTAGTAGGTATTTAGCTTCAACAAAGGATTCAAAGCCAGTTTTGAAGCTAACACATGATGATTCAAGAGTTCGTGCGTCAAGATCGCATCTAGCACTAAGTTGGAGTTAAGCCCTTTGTATCGTGTTTGGATCGAGTCGTCTTGAAGATGAAAATCAACAAGAAGACTTCGGTTTGTTTTAATTTAGAGTTTATATCTTGTGTAAAGATAGACTAGTGTTGCTATGCTCAAATTTACACACACAAGTTAAAATAGTTTATTGGTTTTAGTTTAACCGTTTCAAATTTTCAAGTATACATTTATCATTTTCATGAATAGATAGAATTAAAACAAGTTTTATATGGTTTATATGCATAGTGGATTCATCCATATACATTGTTTAGTTCATACTGTCTAAAAACTTATTTTGATGATTCTAGTTCATGGTTTTGAGTTTTGTTTTAGTAAAACTTAGTTTTGGATTTATTGTCAAAAACATAGATATATCATTTACCATGTATATTAGATTCTATCCATATACAATATGTTTCAAAAGTGTTTATATATCATGTTTTTGTATTTATACTAGTTTTGGAGAAAATAGATTCTTATTTCAAAATCTGAGTTTTGAAAAATATCGTTTTTGGTTTCAAGTTTAATTTCTAAGACACAAAAATAGTTCAAATTGCTTGAAATATGTGTTGAATTTTAATCACACATATTTGTTCTTCAAATATTTATAAGAATTTATTCTTGTGGATTTTATATGATTTTATGGGATTGTATAGGATATTAAAAGACCAAATATTTCAACGTATAAACCCTGGCTGTGGGCTCCTAACAGTTGACCGATCAGTCGACAGAAGCTTGGATCAGTTGACTGACCGGTCGACCAACGTGCACAGAAGTGCACTGGCTTTAGCGGTCGACCGAGCAGTCGACAGTTCCAGAGAGTTTGCTCTCTGAAAATAGCCCCGGTCGACCGACCGGCCGACCGACCCAGAGAAGGAACTCTATGGTTTTGGTCTCGGTCGAGCAGACGGTCGATCGACAGTGAGAAAGATCTCACTGTGCTTTGGGGCGGTCAACCTACTGGTGGACCGACAACCCTAATGGTCAGAAATCCGACTGTTGGCGGTCGACCGTGCGGTTGACTGACAGGTATTTCTGACCTATTCTGAACCCAAACGGCTATATTTTCAGACTCTATAAATATGCGTCCTTTAAGGCCAGTTTAACAAGGAATTTCAAGAGCAAAATTTTTGATCTTTTCAAGTGTTTTTAGCAAGTTTTAAAAAGAAGTTTTTGGGTCAAAATTCTCTATCTTTATTTGTTTTCAAAGTTTTGAAAAATAAAAAAAAACAAGTCTCTGGGAATTCTATTTTGTTCTTCAATTTATATATCCATCAAGAAGTTTTTCCCAAGTATTTTCTTTGTTACTTTATTTCGAAACACTTTGATTTCTCACATACTTGAGCCAACCAATTCTAATCCTATTTAGGATCTTTATTTTGTGAGAAAATTGTTTGTGATCTTTTGAGATCACCAAGAGTGTTTGTGATCATAAGATCACCAAGTTGTAAACTTTTTTTTTGCTTTGACTTTGTGCATTCCCTCTTGTGTAACGGTGATTGTGTTTGAGAGAGGAGTTGTGCACTCCTGATATTGAGTTGTAATTTTTCAATGAAGATCTCTTTGTAGAAGGTCATGTGTGGGCATAGTGAAAATCCTTCTGTGTGAAGGCGAGGACATAGAGCAGTGGCTCCAACCTCGGAACATATCTTTGTGTTTGTATTTGATCCACTATCTCTCTACTCTATCTCTCTTATATCTTGCATTGTTTTATATTGTTTATATTCATATGCTAGATATAGTTTATGTGTGCCTACACTTGTGTTCAACCAAGAGAGCTTATTAAGGCACCTCAATTCTTAATTTAGAGGAATCTAGAGGAGTAGCTCTAGAGCCCTTCACGGGAATTCAGACTCACTCTTGGTTACACGTTGTGTGTTTGAAATTAAGTTTTTAATTCCGCATCATTTGCCCTAGATTACCTAGTACTCCTATTCATCCCCCCTCTAGGTGCACTTTCAACATCATTGCTCGTGAAGGAGGGCACGCACAAGGCCTTAGAAGAAGTCATCGAAGATGGAGGATGATGAGTGGAATGACATTGACTTTCATGTAAAGATGACGATCATATTATGCTTATCAGACGAGATCTTTAACAACGTCTTGAACGAGGAGACGACTGCTGGTCTTTGGTGTAGGCTGGAGAGCCTTTACATGATGAAGAGTTTGTCAAATATACTCTTTATGAAGAAGCAATTATACCGCCTCCGAACGAAGGAAGGTACGCATATTCTACAATATCTTAATGCTTTTAATAAGATTTTAAGTGACTTGTTGGCTCTGGATATTACGGTAGAAGAAGAAGACAAAACTCTTCTGTTACTCTCTTAACTTCCATTAATTTATGATCACTTGGTAACCACCATAATGTATGAAGGAGACCTTAGAATTAAAAAATCTTAGGCAGATGCTATAGAACAATGAGCTGATGAAGAAGACAAATTCCACAGAGGAGGTCTTAGGATGATTGTCAAGGGCCAGAGGGAGAGTTCATAGCATAGGGGACCCAAAAGGGATCCAGAGTATTCTAGAAGTTTTTCTTACTATTTTTAAAAGAAGTCGAGGCACATTAGGAAAAATTGTATGAAATATAAGAAGATGAAGAAGAAGAGAGGCAATAAGAATTTTGATAGGGCTAATACCTGTGGAAAGTCAGATCAGGCCGGTGTTGTTGAAGAAGGATCTATGTAGTGCCTTGAAGGGTGAGTCATGAAAAGAAAAATATTCAGATACTTGGTTACTTGTTTTAGGGTGCACGCACCACACGTGTCCAAAAAAAGAGTGGTTCAGTACTGATAAACCTTATGATAGAGGCTCTGTCCAGATGGGTAATGATACCGTGTGCAAGACGGTTGGCATTGGCAACATCTTTTTGAGGATGTTTTGATGGACAAGTTCGAACCCTCACGAACATACATCACGTTCTAGATTTAAGGAAGAGTCTTCTCTCATTTGGAGCTTTGGAAGCTCAAGGTGTAAGTTTTCAGGTGCATATGGAGGTATAAAACTTATAAGGGTTCTATGACGATTCTCAAAGGAGAACAGACTGCAAATTTGTACAAGATATCAGGAAGCATTATTATTGGTGATACTTCGGCAACGGAGAAGGAGAATACTATAAGACTTTGGTACTTACGTCTTGAAGATATGAGCGAGCGAGATCTTCAAGTCCTATACAAAAATGGTACTCTATGAAGTATCAAATATTGCAAACTACATTTTTGTAAGTTTTGCATCATGAATAGACATCATAGAGTGGCTTTTTCGACATTACAACACAAGACAAAGGTCTTGCAAGATCTCATGCACAGGATGTGTAGGGACCTTCACCAGTGCATCCATCGAGGATGCTAGGTATTATATTACATTCATTAATGATTTCTCCATGGGAGTTTGGGTATACTTCTTGAAGTAGACATCGGAAGTATTTCAGAAGTTCAAAGAGTTAAAAACTATAGTGAAAAATCAGAAGAGACAAAAAGTGAAAGTCTCGATGTCCGACAATGGAGGTAAGTATACATTCACGAAATTCAAAGTTTACTTAGCTAGCATGAGCATCGAACACCAGCTAAGTATTTCAGAGCGAGCAGAATAAAATAGAGTAGCAGAGCATATGAATCAGATACTTACAGGGCGTGTCCGCAGTATCAAATTATAGACTGACATGTCAGATGTATTTTGGGTAGAGGCACTGAATCATGTGAGTTATCTGGTAAATAAGTCACCATCAACAGTCATTAATTTTCAGATCCCAGAAGAGATATGGCGAGGAGAGTCTGTGGAACCTTACGAATTTTTTGTTGTTCAACGTATAGTTTTGTTGATAGTCAGAAAAAGATCAAACGGGAGTCCAAGTCTACTGGAGTCCAAGTCTAAGAAGTGTATCTTCATCGAGTTTACCAAAAGAGTCAAGGGTTTCAGTCTTTGAAATCTCGAGACAAGGAGCGCCTTTACCAGCAGAGATGTGGTCTATGATGAAGAATCAAAGTTACAAGAAAAGTCAGAGGCAGAGGATAAAACACAAGATAGAGCTCCAGACAGTTCGAGAGACACTCAAAAAAAAGGGAGCTGAGTTCTCAGAGAACCCTAAAAGGCCTGATGGGTCCGAAGAGTACTCCTCGGATTCATATGGAGATGAGCATGAGGCTGCTTAAGAGCAATCTAAACCGTTGAGGCGGTCAGTCAGAATTACAATACCTTCAGTAAGGTATGGCTGAGAAGATGAGCACGTCTCCGTAGCATTAATAATAGAAACTAGAGATCTCAGTGGTTGCAGGGAAGCGATCGAGGCAGATGACCACAGCAAGTGGATTACAGTCATGTCGCAGGAGATTGAGTCTTTGTATAGAAATCAAAAATAAAATTAATAGATCTTCCAAATGACTCCAGGCAATGGATTGCATATGGGTTTTTCGCGATAAAAATAATGAGCAGTACAAGGCAAATGTTAGTTTCTAAGGGATATATTCAGAATGAGGGTATTGACTACAATGAGATCTTCTCTTCTATAGTCAAGCATATGTTTATTCGGACGTTATTGGCGATAGTAGATCAGTTTGATTTAGAGTTGGAGCAAATGGATGTCAAAACAGCATTTCTACACGAGGAGCTGGCGGAGGAGATATCATGAAGCAACCTGAAAGTTATATTCAAAAAAAAATCAAGAAAATAATGTGTGCCTTCTAACTAAGTCCCTCTTTGGACTTAAGCAGCCTCCCAAATAGTGGTACAAGTGGTTCGACTATTTTATGATCAAGACCAGATACAACCGATGTGAGTATGACAGTTGTGTTTATTTCAAGCAAAATGATGATATGACATATTTATTGTTATATGTGAATGACATTCTGATTGCTGCAAGCAATAAGGCACATATTCAGAAACTTAAAGCTTAACTAAAGAAGGAATTTGACATGAAGGATTTGGGAGAAATCAAGAAGATCTTAGGTATCGAGATAACTCAAGATTAGGCTCAGGCAGAATTTAGTTATCCCAGGAGAATTATATTCTTAAGGTGTTGGAAAAATTCAACATAGCAGAAGCAAGACCAGTCACCACTCTTTTGGCAGGTCACTTCAAATTATCCTTCAAGCAATGTCCACTATTACTGAAAAAGGAGGAGGAGATGTCTCGAGTACCATATGCTAGTGTTGTGGGATCACTCATGTATGGTATGGTCTGTACTAAGCCTGACTTAGCCTATGTAGTTAGTACGATAAGTCAGTTCATATCAAATCAAGAAAAGCAATATTGAGAAGCAGTGAAGTGGGCGCTACGATAACTGTGAGGGACTGGGAGACTAAGCATTGGTGTTTCAGAGATTGAAAACGGGGAAGCCTAAGAAATTACAAGACTATGTTAATGCAAATTATGCCGGGGATTTTGATCAGCGAAAATCTACGATGGACTATGTGTTCACGGTAGCTGAGTGCGTCATTAATTAGAACGCAGTGTTGCAAAATATGGTTGCTCTTTCAATGATAGAGGCAGAGTACATATTTGCAGTTTAGGCATCAAAGGAAGCTTCGTGATTGAGAGGATTGGTTGAGATTTTTTTTTATAATGCAGGATTCAGTTCGAGTTCATTACAACGGTTAAAGTGTTATTCATCTTACGAAGGATTACAGGTATCACAAGAGAACGAAGCACATTGATGTAAGGTATCACAAGATATATCAGTGGATGGTAGATGACAAGTTGATCAGCTTGATGAAAATCATCATGAAGAAGAATCCAATGGACAAAATGACGAAGCCCATCCCGATAGAGAAGTTCAGAGCATCTATGAACTTCATCAAGATTCTGTAAATGTAAGTGAAGAATGGGCTCTTAGGAGGGAGCCATGTGAAGTCAGAAAAAGAGAAAAAAAAGTAAGATGAATGAATCAGAGACCAATTTCTATGAAGATACTAGATGAACAATGAGTCAAGGTGAATGTTGTTAGTATTTTGAGTGCCTCATATTCATTGGAGAAGAATTAGGGATCAAGAAGAGGTATTACAAGCTTCAAAGATCATGCACGAACATGTACTAACTTTGTGCATGTTATTAGTCGACTAATAGGTTTTATTAGTCGACTAGGTTCTAGACTAGTCGACTAATACTTGAGTGTAATCGACTAGGCCTCGTAACAGAGAGTTGGGCTTTAGATTTTGTCAAAATAGTCGACTAGTATTTGGAATTAATCGATTAATACTTGGCTCTATTCAACTAATATCAGGTTTTGGAGTTTCCTTAAACGATTCTGTTTTCAGTTTGGTTGGATTCTGATTTCCTTCTTTATCTGAGCCTGTATTGATTGGCTTGTAGAAGTTTGAGTTGGGTTAGGATCATCCGAAGTTAAACCCCATGGGGGTGGTCTTTTGAAGACAAGTCAAGAGGTGTCAAGAATCAAAGATATTTTTACCATTGAGAGTTGTGTGTGAGAGAGAGAGAGAGAGAGAGATCTTTTTCTAACTTTTGTATTTTCTTCTCTGTTTTCAATATCAAACTTTTACACTATTAGACTTATAAATGTTAATAACACCTACAATTAGTCATTGGTTTTTACTTTCACTTGTCTAAATTTAATTTATGCGTGACTAGTAGCAATAACTCCCCGCTCGATCTAATCGAGGTAGAGCCTTCACTTCTTTAACTTTAAACTAATTTTTTAGTACATTACAATAGGATGAAGGAGGAGAGATGATTCTTTTTAAGGGAAAAATATGAAATGATTCATTTTATCCGCAACCTCTTCCCTTTTCATAATCAACTTTTGATCTTGTCCTATTACACTTGTATAAATACAATGACTTAGATATTATCTAACTACTTGATCTCATCGGATTAAAGAAGAATAAATCTCATAGAGTCCGGGATGAAATCTTTTTTAGATATGATCACATCAATATTTAAAGGATCTTGATGGAGATAAATCTAATTCAGATTTATGTTTAATATTGGGTTTCACTTAATAATTCAATAGCTCTAATTGACTCAATTAATGCAACATTTGAATCAACTGAGACTACTCAGTCCAAATTAGTCTTTTAGATTAGACTGAAATGAGACCTGAATAATTTTGAATTGACTCATCTTATGGTCAACCTAATAATCGGGATTAGTCATGCTAATCACATTGACTCTTATAAGCAATTACAGTATATGCTTCCACCTACGAACACCTATAGGTGTTAACCATTTGGGAATGAGAATCACTGTCCAACCTTATTCAACACTCATTCCATATTATACATAGATTTAATTGGACTCTTGCACATATTTTGCCTCACTCCTAGTCAGAAATTTAGTCTACCAATTGACCAATAACTATTAATAGGCGCACATAAAAATAATGGCTCTCATATTGAAAATCTCATATTGAAAATCTCATAAGATCTAAATAATATTTAATTACATGCAACTCGCCATCTTAATATTTTGTTAATTTAAGCTCATTGTATATGTGAATCAAAGTGTAATCATTCATCACGAGACCTACCATAGATCCCTTAGGTCCAAGGATTTAATGTATAACATATGAAAACATGCCCTAACTGGACAGTGTCACTATTTTGCATGACAAGTTTTCATGATTACTCTGTCAATGCGTTCCTAACACATTCAATTCATCAGTGCAATATCTCAGCTTGTATTGTGAAAATCATGATAGTTATAAAATCATTGCATGCATATGATAACTAGTCTAATCAAGCTTTCCTAACCTTAATTTAGTTGTAACATAATTTAAGGTGTAAGGAAATTTAATATCTAATCTCATGTAATTACATCTTAATGATTATCAGATATTTAGACAATGTAATCTATAGATCTTGATATCTTATATTTTTACAATCAATCTACATCTTGCAATCTATTTATACAACCATAGATCTTTATATCTAATTAATTATCTTATAGTTAATTCAGTAGATAAAAAATAAATATTGTGCTGAAAAAAATTAATTGATAGTTACTGAATAAATTTTATGACGTACAATTTTATCATGAATATATCTGGATATAACATTAAGAAAATTAAGTGAAAGATTTGGAGTGATAAAACAGCATGCATTTTAGGTTTCATTGCTAGTGGAAATTGCACTCAACAAATTCTATATATATTTGGAGCGCAACTAAAATAAACCTAATAAATTTAGCTCAAAAAATGCATGCTTTCACCATGAGGGGCTTCGACCCCAACTATTAAATCTCATCCCCCAAATTTTCAAAGGCTCTAAAACAATTCAAATACAATGGAGAGAATCCAAATACAATGTACCTGTAAGATTTGGTCAATGGTCCCTATTGATGTTGGATCTTTTGTCAGTCCATAAGCGATCCAACTTTCACCTCATTTGTACCTTCTATCTTATTCTAGCACGTAGATGACAGCAGCAGCTCATGTGCTTCAGAAACAATGGACAGTTTCTCTTGCAGTGAAGAGGATCCAGATACATTGTAACTGTAAGGCTTGCATGGTCGAGGACCATATCTAGTCTTAATCAAACTAGCTAATCAGGCAAAGTGAGCTAGCTAGGAAACCATGTTCCATGCCTTTCTGGACATGGCCACATGCAAGGTGCTCTCAGCCCCTTTCTTTGGGCTGACAGTCCTAGAGTTTAGACCTATATGGCAAAGCACTGTGATGTTTGATGAGAGTCGTGAGTGGTCTAAAGTTTCCATAAGAGTTGGAGAGAGTAGCCAAGATTCATGCATGGCTCTATGGGGACTGGGAATAATGCATGCATTGCCCTAGCTATAGAACGAAGATTGTAATGTGAACGTTGATGATGTGGACCTTTCTCATGCACTGATCAATTCACTCTTGGGAGATGGACGCTGCAACTTATATTGAATTGACAAGTCAGAGATATAGAGTTTCACCTATGTGCAAGTGGTAAGATTTATTGGAGTCTTGACACCTCAAAATGAAGGAGTTGAGTTAGCTCGTTTGTTCACCAGTTAAGAACTAACCTCTCTATTTGTTGTAATAATGAATAAATTAAGTTCTTGATCAAGTGATTAATAAGAGACTTAGAACACCATTTGACTCATGAGAAAAAATCTCTCTATAGTTTTGAGTACTCAAATCTTATTTAACCACTCAACTATTTTTGTTCTTTATTATATGTGAGACTAAAGTATCTTGTACTACGTACTCACGGAATTTGCTCTGTGTGAGACACCTAATCCTGATAAATCTCCATGTTGGGTTAGAATTTCTTCAAGCCCCACTTGATTTTTATTTGGGTCATATTATTTCCTCCAACTAGAAAATCTCTCCTTTCTTCTATTAAACACAGTTATGAGAGGGAGAATACACGTGCTAATTAACATATATCTATAATGGCAGACAACTGTCTAGCTTTTTATGTTGACGCGCCAAGAATCTACAAGCAAACGGTGGGCGAGGAGCTCATTGGATTTTGGTCTGAACACTCAACAATTGCTTGAATTTGTACAAAGTTTAGATTAGCTCAAATTATGAGAAGTTTGTCAAAGAAAGAAAGGGTAAAAGAATATTTTGAGACCAATTCATAGTCATAATTTGATCACGCATGTTAAAGACTGATGCTTAATTGAAATCAAAACTAGGAAACATTGTAAATATAGATTTGCACACCATCGTAGTTGGTCTGGAATACAGCAAATTAAGAATAAAGAGATAGAGATAGAGAATAATAGAGCACACGTGACAATGCTATGGACAAAGAAATCAGCTCTGGTTTTCTCACTCCTCACCTCGTCACACGTGTATGCCGAATATGTCAATGGGACCTTAGACCTCGTGCGATTCTATTTGTGATGGTATGTAGAGCCAACGATTATATTTATATACACATATAGAGATGGGATGATGAGTTCTACTCATTGTAAGACTTTTAATCTTAATTAACTTACACAGAATTAATTAATTAATTAATTAACTGGTTGATACAATAACACTTGTGTAACACATGAAGGCACCAAAAGGAAAAGGCTCACTTTATAAGCACAATTTTATTTGAATTAGCGTGTCTAATCTAATTTCAAAGTCTCGTTTCAACTTGGATTATAACGGCTTTATAAAATGAATATTCATAATCAATAAAGTCTGTAAAATTCTTAAAAAATATCCTACAAGGTCCTTTTCAGTTAATACGGAAACAGTATTACATCACTGGATCCAGAATCACTTCTCCATCGTAAGTTATATTTTTGACCAATTTTCTAAAGTTAGAATCTTGAATAACTATGCATGAGAGGTAGTAGGGATCTTCAAAATTCAATCCTAATTTTTTTCCCCCCACGTTTGAGGTCTGCACGTTTGCGTGTGATCTCAACTAAGAACTTCAAATTCAATTAATTAAAGAGACTTCATTGAATGAGAACTTTTTAAACTCCATATCATCCTTCATCACAATGGACCACTAAATTCCTAGTTACCCTACTGACCATACCGCCAACTTTTAATAGTAACCATGCGTGCCAATATCATACAAGTATATATCACTAGCTAAATTTGCGCGAAAGAAACCAACACCAAAAAGAATAATTCCCATGGACCAGATACATAGAAATCTACATCAATTTGGGAAGTTGAGGGAGGCAGAATCCATCAATGGAGGAACAGGCTGGCATCAACTTTCTTAATCTTTTTCATGGAAGTTCAACGCGGAGTCCGGAAGCTAGCAAGCAAAAGGAAAGGGAAAATGTTGTCAAAAGCAGTCACTTGTGGACAACAACAACTCCAATGTTACAGTAGGAATGAGAAGAAAGGAAGAGATACCAACCCTACATTCCTTCAAACAATTCAAGCCCTTTTTGACTTTTATGAAAGATAACAACGAAGGGGGAGGCACAGCAGCAGACACCCCCACCCCACCCCCAACCCCACCCACCCACACAAAAATGTCACAGTAGGAATGAGAAGAAAGGAAGAGATACCAACCCTACATCCCTTCAAGCAATTCAAACCCTTTTTGACTTTTATGGAAGATGACAACGTAGGGGGAGGCACAGCCCCGGCCCCCCCTCTTGGTCATGTAATGCTAATCAGATTGGTGGTTCACGGATCATTACCCTGTGACTGATAAAATGATAAAAGAACTCAGACAAAATGACATCCTCATTATTTCTCAGCTTGAAACTGTTCATGTGCAGCAAACCGGTACTTTCTGATTGTCATACATCTCAAATTCTTTGCTATCCACCAAATAAAAATTTCCACACAACATGTTCTTTGGACCATTTGTGACAGTAAGCTTCCACGGTTCCACCACCATTCTCAATCTTCTTCATTTTCCCTGTATGAGGTTTAAAACTTCTCTGCAAGTGCATGTTGAAGTTGAATAAAAGCAACAAAGAGGAGGTAAAAGTGGGTGATCGAGATCTATTTATAGACGATGTCCCTCTTAATAATCTCATGGACCATCATCACTGAGTATACGTGGGCTCACCGGGGTTTAGGTCCCAATGCTGAAATTTCAGAAAACCCTACTATTTCTGTATTTTGTCAAATTTTCACTAAATTATTCACACGTGTTTATATGCAATGTCCCTCTCAATAATCCTAGTGGACCGCTACTGATTGGTGAAAGAGAAATATAAGGGACGAAGTGCTCACATCACTATAGATCTCCTTATTTCTCCAGGAACGATGAGCACGTAGCAAATCGTCGATTTCTGATTGTCATTATCATTGCAGATCTTTCTATCATCCAACCAATTAAAAAGCACCAGATAGCATGACGTGGACCATTTGTGAGGAGAAACTTCCACCATCATTCTCAACTTTTTCCTCTCCCTCTGCTCGTGGGGTTTGGGATTTTTCTTATGGGTGCATGTTGAAGTTGAATGAAAGCAACACGGAGGAGGGAGAAGTGGAATAATGGACGGTTGGGAGAGGAGAAGTACAAGTTTGTGATCCTTGCACGTTTGAGATTGCAAGTGCAGTGGTTTCCAACACATGGAATTGATTAGAATAGAATTGAATGAATGTATATAAAGGATAAGGTGGGAAGGGTCGTTGAATGTTGAATTTGATGCATTAAGATCATCATGGCCATTGCTTTCTAGTTGTGGGCTTAGGTTTCTCTTGCAAGCAATGGGGCAATTCTTTTTGAAAGGGATGGGTTTTGGCGGCGGTTGTGACCTTGGGTTTTAAATGAGTACTGCTGTAACTGAAATAACAGCCACTATTAATAGCATGGAGTATGTCATATAGTCAACCACGCCACATTTTATATAGTTTCTTTTATAAAGTGGTTGTTGCATATTATTGAAATTTTAATAGCATTGTTGTCGGAGTAAACATCTCTGTTATTTTACTTATTGACCAACGTTGATTTTCGAGATGTTTAGAGCACCATGTTGGTCTCGGACCACTGAACCGAGGGATTCATCGAGAAGAAGAATAAGAGTCCCGGCCGTCGAGGCCATGTGAATATGGAAGGGAATCTCGCTGTGGAAGAGGAAATTCATTGGCTCGACGCCAAAAGTGTGTGGTGGGATGGGTGGTACGTCTGGTTTAGTACTTTACGCAGTAGTCTCTGTCTTTCCTTAGATACGGGTCATCTTCTTTTAAGATATTTCAGCCAATTATTGAGAATAAATCCCTTTCGAGACGAGACCTGTGAATAGTGAAAATCAAACTCAAAGGCCAGTTATCCATAGAGTAATGTCATATATTGTCAATTAAGCTACATTTATTGCATATAATTTAAATTAATAGCATCGTTATATAGGTGATTGTTGTCTGTTTCACATCTCAGAAGCTTCTTTATTTTATGTTGATTGCTAACGAGAGGACGCAGGAGTCCATCGGTACATATGGTCAATTGTCACGAAATAATCTCACTATAGATAGTGAAAATTGATTCAATAATGTTTTTTTTCATACAGTAATGTCTTGGTCATTTCATCCACTCATTTTAGTTTTCTGCCCAAAACTATACAGTTTTAACAGCACATGTATTTGCACGTGACTGAAAATCGATCCTTTTATTGTATGTGTGTGTGGCTCGCTTTCATGAACCGAACCCCGAGGTGTTCCTTCCAACTAAAAGAACGAGACGAGGTCAAGCAGCATGTGTTTGGGCCAGCCCAAAGAAGGGTCGTTATATGATCTCAGGTAGGGGTGGCAATTAGGTTGGGTCGGGTCGACCCGACCCAATTACTACTCGACCCGTATAATAATCGGGTCGGGTCGGGTCGACCCGATTATTATACGGGTCAAAAATTCAGACCCAGACCCGACCCAGACTTAATCGGGTCGACCCGACCCGACCTATTTGACCCAATTATTAAGCCTTAAATATAATTTCTTTATACTATATTACTAAATTGTTTGGTGATATAATCACACTAAACTCATACATTAGGGTCACAGGTTTAAAATTGGGCTCACGCATATTTTTTAACAATTTAATTTAGGTGAAGAAGGGGAAACGGTGGCGACGGTGGAGGAGATCGGAGGGGAGGAGGACGATGATAGAGAATAATTGGGTCTGGCAGGTCTAGCGGGTTCGGGTCGACCCGACCCATTTAATAATCGGGTCAGATGGGTCGACCCGATTACGACCCAAACCCAATTAGCCCAAACCCAGACCCGCTAACTCCGGGTCGGGTCGGATCGGGTCTGGCGGGCTGCGACCCATCTGCCGCCCCTAATCTCAGGGATGCAAACACCTCATGGGCTTTATTGGATTTGGGCCTTGGATCAATAAGAAATGGTGACAATTATCATTTTCTCAGGAAAAAAAAATGAAATATAGGATTTTGATTTTTAGAGGGAAAGAACTTGACAATAATCACTTCCGAGTTGAAAGGAAGAGACTACTTGCTGGTTTATGAGAAGTTTGGGAGTTTCATATTATATTATCTGTATTTTACCAATTATTTATTAGTATTTTGTTTCTACTAAGGCCGACGGAAATGGATTTAGGCCTGTCCACTAATGTAATTTGGAATGGGCTTGAAATGGGCTTTACAATGTTTTAAATATAATGGGCTATGCTATAAAAGTATAGGAAGTGAATGGGTGTTCAGGTGGAGGCCCAGAGTCTAACAAACAATGTAAAGGGGAAATTCTACTCAAATCCACCCTTTTCACTATCTACAGCAACTTTTTTGCGCTCAATTATCAATTTTAAGTTATCATAATTTGCTCTATACAACTTAAAACTTTTCAAATATTCTTTTCTATTTTATTTTCAATAAGATTTAAAATTACTCACTGAAGTCCATCAAAACAAAACCTTTGATCTTTCCTAATTCGTATCACATCCCCTGCCATCGGCGCATAAAAGCAAAGGACTGTGTACTTTTCATATACTGCAATTTCAGCCTGGTGCAACCTCTCGTACAATAGGTAGAACGTAACTACTTCGTTCCCAGGACTGTAAGTTCACTAACTTGCAACTTGAAAAGTCCGTAGCATCTCTGGGTGAGGTATAAGGACCTAGTGTTGCTCCTACACAACCTGATGAGGATCCCCTGAATCTCCCAAGTAAGAAGAACAATCTCAAACAGTACAAAAAAACAAACACCAAGAGAAAGCACACGCAAACAAAGCAATCTGACGAGATTCGGCCTCAATGCCTACGTCCCCGGGGCAATCAAAAGAGAGGTTTATTACTTTGGAAGAAGATTACAATGCTAGCAGTTTCTCTAATTTCAAGAGAGCTCCAGAATTTCCAGCATTCTAAAAACCCTAGGCAAAACCCGTATTTATACCAACAAGTTTCCAAAAACAGAAACGCAGCCCGCACATGCTTGTTGGTCGACCAGGCGGTCGAACGACCCCTTCCACTGGCCGACCGGTCGGTCGACCGGGTGCTCAACAGAGAGTTGGGTACTTTCAGTCGGTCGACTGGGCGGTCGACCGAGCTCCAACTTGTGCACGTCGGTCGACCGGGCCGGTCGATCGAACTTCTGATACTGCGGGCGGTCGACCGGGCCGGTTGACCGTTCAACCTGTTTCCTGCTGCTGCTGTTTACTGCTGCTGTTTCCTTCGCCTTTTTGTCGTCGACTTCCCCGACGATCACTCGACGATTACTCAACGATCCATGTCAACTTCCTCAGCAATACTTCTCTCTTTCCAACAATTCTCCACCTAGGCGAAGATTTTTCTCAAAATCTGAGCCGATCTCCAACGTACCCGTCTATCACCTGGCGAAATCGACACACGATCACGGTTTGCGCGCACCAGACGAAATTGACACACGATCTCGGCGAAATCGACACACAATCTCGGCTTGGAATCTTTAGCTCAGCTGTCCTTGGAAAACATCGCACATGCCTTCCTTGTACTTCACCTTAGGAGAACTTCCATACATGCCGATCACCAAACCATGGCTTCTACTCCGCAACTTCACGACCTCATGAAGACTTCCTCACGAGCCAACACTGACTTCCCAACTGACTAGCTCTATCTAGTCTACCTGTCTTCCACTGACGGTCTACCAAGTCTATGTAGAGCATACCAAATATCATCGGCTTCAACTGGATGCACACCTCTCCTTATGCAAGCTCAACATCTTCTCACCGGAAGATCAACCTGTTCATCGAGATCACAACACCTCACCACTACGTGAGATCTAACTGGCCACAACGCTTCACCTCTACGTGAAACCCCTCCACCTCTACGTGAAGTTCCATCAGCCACACCTTTTCACCTCTACGTGAAGATTCAAACAGCTTCTCGAGAACCCAAAATAACTTCATAAGACTTGCATCACCAAGTGGCTGCGCCTTTACGGCTGCCTACGTACCTTTGCCCAAAAGGATCAAGCCAACCGTAGTTCATTAAAATTGAGCTTCATCAAGCTCGAACACTAGTACCTGTATTTGCAGCAGCGGACCTGTCAGACTGAGTCATATGAACCTCCTCACGACCATCATGGAGAACAACGGCCTTCAACTTCAGCTTGTCGCGATCACAAGCTTGAGATTCATGCTTCTTTACCCACAAGCGTGGTTTTACCTTGGTTCCAATAGTTGCAAACAACTCGACATCCTGAGCAATGTCTTCAACCTGTTCAGCATCAACCCTGACTTCATGATCTCCACCCGGTGTCACATATCTATTCAAACACTGGAAAAAGAGAAAGAAAAAGAAGAAACTCTTTTTTCTTTTCTTTTTTTCCTTTTACACAATCACTTTCTCACTTCCAGCTTGCTACAGTTAATTTTGTGGTCATTTAAATTTTATTTGTAATAAGTTGTAACTCAAAACAGTTAATTTTGTGATCATGTAAATCTCACTTGCATTCTAATTACAATCTAATTTTTATTTTTCTAAATTAATTTTTATTTTAATATAATTTTGCGATCAGTTTGTTGTCAACTTTTTCACTTTCACATTATCATTCAAATACCGGAAAAGACATAGTATTTTTCAAACCACACTTCCCAATAACATTTAAATACTGGAAAACTCAGTAACTAATTCTCAAGTTTTAAAGAAAACTATTACTATTTTCTCAGTTACTCACTTTCACCCCGAACCAAACAGCCCCTCAAGATCTCCAATGCTGAATTCGACTTGTACTAAATATTAGGACGAGAATTAAATTACAAACTTCTGATGTCCAACGTTCGAAGATTGATGAACATGACCTTCTTCAATGACACCGTGGAGATATCTACAAACTGTGAACTCAACTTGATGTGTTCTAGCTCGTTCTTCTTGATTTTGAACAAATCTCAAATTAAATGATGTCAGACATCGACGTGTTTGCATTTTTCTAAGAAAACTAGATTCTTTGTGTTGGAAATTACCAAAATATTATCACGATAAATATTTGTGGAATCTTTTTTTAATGTCCAAGTTCTACAATTAGCCTTGTAAGCCAAATAGCTTGAGCCGAGCATGAAGATGTAGTTATGTACTCGGCTTTTTACAGTTGATGAGAGCAACACCTTTTCTTCAAAACCATGATAATGCAGTGTCACCTAATAAGAATTTGTTGACTGAAATACTCATTATATCGTCAACTCCTATATCTCGCTATTAGAGACATGTTCAGATTTGATATATCCAGTTGTTGAGATCCTCACTTGTATAGAAATAAGATAGTCGTGTCCAGTTGGTTGAGATCCTCGCTTGTATAGAAATAATATAGTTGTGTCCAATTGGTTGAGATCTTCACTTGTATAGAAATAAGATAGTTGTGATTTCTTTATAAAGAAATAAGAATTACTAGCCTATTTGTTATAATCATATGTGATGTACTCTTATACAAAGACAAGCATGGACATCTTACGATGTGAGAATTACCATAAAAGTCCTCTCTTTTTTTATATTTTACATGGTATCTATGTCAAAGATTATTTTCTATTTCTTTTTTCAATGGGCCTCCTTCACCACCGCCTCCTCCACTTCCAACACACCGCCGCCTCCCTCCCTCCCTCTTCCTATAGGCAATATCCACCACTTTTCCTCCCTAAAGCTTACTCCCACAAATTACCTCTCGTGGAAGAATTAGTTTTTTTCTCTTCTTTGAAGTTGTAATTACATGGGTCTCGTCGATGACACTGACACATGTCCCCCTTCTATCATCTTTGCAGATCGAGAAGACTCCACATTAGCTGCACTGAATCCCGCTTATGGGCGATGGGTGCGACGCGACCAACATCTTATGATTTCAAGGAACACGAGAATGGGTTTGAAAATGTAGGATACACACAAAGGGATCTGTATAATTATTGTTATAGATAGACTGAAAAAAAAAAAGATGGTGACGCTCAAAATGTGGTAAAGAAAATGAAAGAACGACGATAAAAGGATTGGGATTTCTTTTATAGCTATGACACTGATGAAAACAATTACCTAACTCGTTTATTTTGAACAGACAACAACCTATATTAGATTATCAATTTTTGGGGATTTTCTTATTTTTGACTCAACTTATTATACTAATAGGTATAATATGCCATTGACTCCTTTCATTGGTGTAAAGTATTTTTTTGGCCGTGCGCTTATAGCTGATGAGAGAATTGAATCTTTTACGAATGGCTATTGAGAAATTTCCTTTTATGTATCTAACAGTAGATGTCAAAATCAATGATAACAGTCTAAGAGATGGTGACCAATCAATGCATCGTGCCATAGATATTGTTTTTGCCGGAGTAACCCTTGGACTATATGTTGGATATCTGCTTAACAGAAATCAATCTGACAATTAATCAAGATCACTGAGATATCAACAATCTAATTGGCCAGGTCGGCAAATATCAGGTGGGAGGTTTTCCGTTCAATAGAACGTTCCTTAATTTAAGAACCACCTTTTAATTTCCTTCTTTGGTTAAACACCAATTAGACTGAATCTAAATCAGTCTCGATATACTGTAAAGTATATCCCCTGTATAAAGGACTTAATCCACTTATACAGTATTTTGGAGTGAGGTACGCTTAAAGCGAATTTCCTTAAGACAATTACGTCCCCCGCACCGGTGCTAACAGGATATTGGACGCTGGTCTTCCAAGGTACAACACTCCTTCACGGTATTTGGATAGCACTACCAAATCACCGTACGGTCGAACCGTAGTCAACCAGTACCTTCACAGGATCATTGAAGCAGCGGTACAAGGACAAATTTCGGATGAATATTTGCCTTTACTTTGGAGTAGCACCCACTGTTGAGAACGAAGGAAGATTGAAGAATATTTTTCTTCAGAAGTACCAGATTCAGACAACAATTCTATAACATAATCTGTTGAATTTTCTGATTCCTCTTTCAGAACAAATTTCGCAGAATCTTTTTTGGAAGTCGCTTTCCTACTTCACGCTGGAAGCCCAGTTCAGAACGCCGAAACTCACTTCAGGCAGATCAGAACTCAAAGAGAGAGAGAGAGAGAGAGATTTTCTGTTGGTATCTGGTGTCTTTCAATTGAGAGATGGGAGCGCTTTATATAGCGCTCCAGGAGGGGCCAACGGGTCCGAACCCAACGAAAGGTTGCAACCTTTCGACCCAACAGTCACAACTGTTGGTTGCCCAACAGACGCACCCAACAGTCACAACTGTTGACAGTCCAACAGTCGCAACTGTTGGCATTCCAACAGTCTCGGAGCGGGTCCGATAGCGGAGCGGGTCCGGTTCGAGTAGCGGAGCGGTATGCTCGCAACCCATACCCGTAGACCCGATTCAAAAAGAACCAGGCCGGGTAGGGAACCCAGACCCAGACCCAGGTCCAGGTCCAGGCCCGGTCCTGGTCCTGGTCCCGGTCCCGAGCCCTGCCCGGCACCGGCGCCGGCCGGCCGGCCGGCCGCCGCCGCCAGCGCGCATGCCTGCATGTGCGGGCATAGTTCCCTCCCAAACGCGCGCGAAAACTCCAAGTACCCAAAGGGCACGCCCTTTGTTCTCAATATTCTCTATTTATACACCACAAACTTCCATCTCATGGCCAATGTGGGACTAAATGCTTTTAGCTACCTTTAGTCCCGTTTTGGCTTTGAATTGGGTAATATTTAGACTTGAATATCTCATTCATTCGAAGTCAGAATTGAACATGTGAATATACCACGTTCATCCCCAATGGAAGGAGAACACACTCCAACCATCATCCAATTGATTCGATCAACGGATCTCGCCATAATTCAACTCGAAGATTCACTTTTATATTCTTCAATTCCAACAATCCCCCACAATGAATGGAGATTCAAGAAAATGACACACAAAGAGACTGACTCTATTGTGAAAGGTACTTGAGAAAAGAAACTGCATAAGGATAGGTGAACTAGGTCTTGAACCTCATAGCGAAAGCTTTATCAGACTTACTGGCTAATCAGTGAACTAGGTCTTGAACTGTTAGCCGTTAGTGTAAGCCAAGTCAACAAGCTTCACACAATGACTTTCCAAATCAACTTTGGTTCTCGGTTGTGTCCGTTTTGGCTCTGGACATTCTTGGTTTCAGAGAGTATCTTTAGGGAATAACAGCCTCCATAGAAATTCCCAAAGAGCCGACCCAACTCTATACTCACATAGGTGATCGTCCTATTAAGAGCAGTCTACTTTATTCCACTTGTTTAGTAACAAGATATAGACATCATTAAAAGCGTTAAGCTTATCCTTAATCCACTTGTAGAAAAGCACTTATGTGCACCTTAGGAATGGATTGGAGTCAAGCTCTCAAGTGCTTACTTGTTGAGTCAATCATAATTAGTTTTTCTTCTTGAACTTAGTCCGTGGGATCTCCAGTCGCTAAGTGAGGTTTCCATTAAGCTGACTCGGTAAGGTTAGGCTTTTAGACCCATTCCCCTCGATGCGCAGTTTATACGCTCTCCACTTAAACCTTTAGTAAGCGGATCCGCTAAATTATCCTTTGACGATACAAAGTCAATAGAGATAATTCCATTTTAGAGCAACTGCTTCACGGTATTATGTCTACGACGAATATGTCTAGACTTACCGTTGTATATAACATTTTGTGCTTTTGGGATTGACATAGCCTCTTTAAATGTTTGAGGCTCGCTTTCAATAGCGTATGCTATGAAATTTGGACCAAAAGATTTTGAGATTCTAGATCTCTGACTTCTTCTTGGTTCAATTTCCGCATTAACAATCGGTTCCTCGGGGCTTTCGTCCCTGAACGCCATCTCGTGTGTTCTTTTCCCAGAAGTCTTATCTATTTCCCGTTTGTATGGAAAGATATCTTCAAAGAACACAGCATCTCTAGATACGATAATCATGTTTACATGAATATCAGGTATTTCTGATTTATGAACCAGAAATCTGTAGGCACTACTATTCAAGGCATAGCCTATGAATATGCAGTCCATAGTTTTTGCTCCCAACTTAGTCTTTTTAGGTAATGGTGCTAGCACCTTTGCAAGGCACCCCCACATTTTGAGGTAATGGTAAGAGGTATCCTTCCATGCCATAACTCAAATGGTATAAGACCAAATTTCTTGTGGGGTACTCTATTCAGAATATAATTTGCAGTTAATAGAGCTTCCCCCCACAAGTTCTGCGGAGCTCCAGAACTTACGAGCATGGAATTAACCATCTCCTTCAAAGTTATGTTCTTCCGTTCAGCAATTCCATTTTGCTGAGGAGTATATGGTGCTTTGCTAGAGCTATCTTGATTAGTCTCAGACTTTTTCTTCACAGTTCAAGCAGAACTGAAGTAAGAAACTTTAATTGTCTTAAGATTGTTGGATATCTGCTTAACAGAAATCAATCTGACAATTAATCAAGATCACTGAGATATCAACAATCTAATTGGCCAGGTCGGCAAACATCAGGTGGGAAGTTTTCCGTTCAATAGAACGTTCCTTAATTTAAGAACCACCTTTCAATTTCCTTCCTTGGTTAAACACCAATTAGACTGAATCTAAATCAGTCTCGATATACTGTAAAGTATATCCCCTGTATAAAGGACTTAATCCACTTATACAGTATTTTGGAGTGAGGTACGCTTAAAGCGAATTTCCTTAAGACAATTACGTCCCCCGCACCAGTGCTAACGGGATAATGGACGCTGGTCTTCCAAGATACAACACTCCTTCACGGTATTTGGATAGCACTACCAAATCACCGTACGGTCGAACCGTAGTCAACCAGTACCTTCACAGGATCGTTGAAGCAGCGGTACAAAGACAAATTTCGGATGAATATTTGCCTTTACTTTGGAGTAGCACCCACTGTTGAGAACGAAGGAAGATTGAAGAATATTTTTCTTCAGAAGTACCAGATTCAGACAACAATTCTATAACAGAATCTGTTGAATTTTCTGATTCCTCTTTCAGAACAAATTTCGCAGAATCTTTTTTGGAAGTCGCTTTCCTACTTCACGCTGGAAGCCCAGTTCAGAACGCCGAAACTCACTTCAGGCAGATCAGAACAAAAGAGAGAGAGAGAGAGAGAGATTTTCTGTTGGTGTCTGGTGTCTTTCAATTGAGAGATGGGAGCGCTTTATATAGCGCTCCAGGAGGGGCCAACGGGTCCGAACCCAACGAAAGGTTGCAACCTTTCGACCCAACAGTCACAACTTTTGGTTGCCCAACAGACGCACCCAACAGTCACAACTGTTGGCAGTCCAACAGTCGCAACTGTTGGCATTCCAACAGTCTTGGAGCGGGTCTGATAGCGGAGCGGTATGCTCGCAACCCATACCCGCAGACCCGATTCAAAAAGAACCAGGCCGGGTAGGGAACCCAGACCCAGACCCAGGTCCAGGTCCGGGCCCGGTCCCGGTCCTGGTCCCGGTCCCGAGCCCTGCCCGGCACCGGCGCCGGCTGGCCGGCCGCCGCCGCCAGCGCGCATGCCTGCATGTGCGGGCATAGTTCCCTCCCAAACGCGCGCGAAAACTCTAAGTACCCAAAGGGCACGCCCTTTGTTCTCAATATTCTCTATTTATACACCACAAACTTCCATCTCATGGCCAATGTGGGACTAAATGCTTTTAGTTACCTTTAGTCCCGTTTTGGCTTTGAATTAGGCAATATTTAGACTTGAATATCTCATTCATTCGAAGTCGGAATTGAACATGTGAATATACCACGTTCATCCCCAATGGAAGGAGAACACACTCCAACCATCATCCAATTGATTCGATCAACGGATCTCGCCATAATTCAACTCGAAGATTCACTTTTATATTCTTCAATTCCAACACTATATTGTTGGCATATTAAGAAAAAATCTTCCCCACAATCTAAACCATGACGATAAAAAAATAGATTTAAACAATTATTGTATGTTCAATATACACCTGGCAATTTGAAAGAAGGTGGGAGGATTTCAAAAGCCAAACCGGAGTTAGTAGACAGGGGGCATGGGTAAAATTGATGCATGGAAGAAGATTTCTTTGGGCGGAGACATACTGTAGGGAGGGGGAGGGGGCGAGAGAGAGAGAGAGAGAGAGAGAGAGAGAGAGAGAAGATGAAAGCTTGAGGAATTTAATAGGCAAATTGCTTGGATTTGGATTTTTTTAGGATTTGAATTCCTATTCTGAGTTGGGATCAAATCTAATTGGGGTTTCCTAAATCCTAGGACTGGGGTAGAGCCCTCATGTATTGTATCCCTGAAAGTTCCCTCAAGTATCCCTCTGTGTTAGTTTGTATTGATTTCTGAATCAATAAAATCTCTCTCTCCCTTGACCCGAGGACCTAGGCACGTTGCCGAACCTCGTTAAATACTGTGTTGATTGTTTTTCAAGTATTTGCCGAACCTCGTTAATTAATATTTTAGTTGATAGTTTTAACCCTTAATTGAAAATGTCAAATTTTAAGTCAATTTTTCAAGTATTACAACTTTATCATAAATTTTAGTTAGTATACCCTTTCTTTTAGTAAGTAGAAACAATCCTACTTCTTCTTCAACCTTCAACCCATCACCAATCAAACTCATCAACCCTAAAAACAAAAAATTCATTCCCCCAAAAAAATCACCCAAAATTCATTTACAATCAGCAAATAGACAAGCAAATGACTACGTGGGAGAGTTACAACCTTGAAGAGGAGAGTTTTTTTTCACCTTTTTTTAATTTTATGAAAAAAAACATTTTGTCGTCGTCGTTGTCGACGCCATTCGGTCTTCGTCATCCATGCGAAGCAAAAACGTTCAGCCAATATTGGCCGAACATTTCAAGTTTGTCCGGTTAACATTGGCTAAACAAATCCTTTTTGTTTGGCTAATTTGACCGAGTAAACTTGAAATGTTCGGCTAGTATTGTTCGAACATTTCTTTGTTGAATGACAAATATTGACCGAATACAAATGTTAAACATGAATCTCTATCTACCCATGGCAGCAATGCAATTATAAGCTAGTCATTGATTACACTATGGATTTTATCACTAATGAAAATTTTCAAAGTCGAGAGGCATTGCTCATGTGGGCTCGAGAAATTGATAAAAAACATGGATTTTTGATCATTATTAAGAGTTCGGGCAAAAGAGATGGGGTGAAAGAAAGGGTAATACTCAGGTGTGAGCGTTGTGGAACTTATAGTCCGAAGATAGAAGAAAAATATTAGGATCGTTCCTACTATTTTGATCAACAACAAAAGAGTATTACCAGTACCAAGAAATGTGGTTGCCCTTTCCTACTAAAAGAAAAATAGTTGTCCTATGATGCAGGATCGGTATTTGTAGTTGCATGCGATTTTCATAATCACTCATTGGTAGAACATCTCGAGGGACATTCATATGCCGGTATATTGTTAGAAGAAGAAACCAAAATGATTGTAGATATGTCCAAGACCCTTATCCGACCAAGAGATATACCAAATACATTAAAATAAATAGACAAAAATAATGTGAGGACAATAAGAACCATCCACAATGCAAGGAAGAAGTTAAGAATCATGGAGTATGGTGGAATATCACAAATGCAACAATTATTGAACAAGCTCTCCGAACATAAATATATTGAGGTGCATAGACGTTGTCCCGATTCTGACACTGTTAAAGACATACTTTGGGCTCATTTGTCTAACATTGAATTGTTGCATGCATTTCTAAGAGTTCTAATAATGAATTGCATGTACAAAACAAACATATATCGGTTAACGCTTATGGAGATTTTTGGGGGTAATTAGCACTAAAATAACTATTTTAGTTGCTTTTGCTTATTTGGAGGCCGAACGGGAAGAAAACTTCACTTGGTGCTTAGATAATCTGAAATCAATAATGCACGAGGATTTATGCCATCTATTATTGTAACTGATAGGGATCTAGCTCAGATGAATGCCATAGAAAAAAATTTCCCCACTCTCGTCATTTCTTATTTCAATGGCTTATAAAAAAAACCTTGTTAGTAATTACAAGAAAAGCTTTGAGACGAAAGAGAACTTTGACCTATTTTTGTATGGTTGGAATATATTGGTGATGGCTGAAAGCGAGGAAGCTTTTGTTCGTTTGTTTGGCCAACTAAATGAAGATTTTCATGAACCCCCTAAAGTGCTTACTTATGTGAAAACTACATGGATAGATAAGTACAAAGAAAAGTTTGTTGCTTGTTGGACCGGACAATATGATGCATTTGGAAATACGACATCACACTAATATGAAATGATGTAGTTCATTATTATATTTTGAGTTATTAACATATATCTAATATCAATTATTTTTAACATTGAATTATTTCCTTCTCAGGACTGAGAGTACACATGTAAAGCTAAAGAAGCTCCTAGGCTCATCTCTTGAGAACTTTGTGACTAGTTGGGACAAAATACATACATTGTTGGAGTAGCCACAAACCAATATAAAAGTATCATTTGAGAAGAGCTTTAGTGTGATTTTACACAACTTTAAGCCATTTATGTTCAAACTCTTATGCGGTGTGGTGTCTATTTGTGCACTAAAAAAATATGTTGAGAAATCCAAGAGCATTAACACCTTCGGCGTGGATGCCAATGCTTGTAAATGCATATTGCGAAAAAACTCATGGATTACCTTGTGCACACGAGTTGATAGAGTATACTACAGTAAACATGTCCATTCCATTAGATAACATTGATTATTATTGGGGGAAGCTAGACATGACACCATTAGTTGCTACTGATCGTGAAGTGGTAGATGAACTCGACCTTCATTTGGCAGAAGAAATAGAGATGGTCCGTCAGTATTTTGTCGTGTCAAATGATTCTGAAAAGATGATGTTTCTAAAGAGGTTACGAGAGTTGGTTGTAACAAATACTCCATCTCTTATGGAACCAAAATTGAAGATACGAAAATGCTCTAAGCGTATTCCAATGTTAGAAGCATCAACTCATCATTTTTCATCTAAATTCGAGTTGGTGGAATTCGCAGAAGATAGTTGTTTAACGCTCACTTCTTAAATTTTAATGCAAGCATGCCCAGAACCAATTAGGCAACCAAAGGAAAAGGTAATATTGCTATATAAATGTATCAAATAATACATGACCTTTAAATTTGATGTGCGCAAGACAACAACCCCTCTCTGAGGAATCCACCAACCAGGCGGAGACTGATGCAGCCGGAGACGTACCCAACACGACAAGAATAGAGAAACAATAGAGAAAAGCAATCAACACAATATTTAACGAGGTTCGGCAACATGCCTACGTTCTTGGGGCAAGAGAGAGATTTTATTGATTCAACAATCAATTACAACTTATTCCTTCTTCAAGTAATTTCCAATGGAGATTTTCAGTGCGATACAATACATGAGGGCTCTAGCCCTTATTTATAGCCACAGAGTCCCTGGGTTTTAGGAAACCCCAGCTGGATTCGATCCTAACTAGAAAAGGAATCCGAATCTATAAAGGACAGTAGAAAATACATCTGTCGGTCGACCGACCTATGTAATGGTCGACCGTGCGGTCGACCGGACCCAAACCGAGAGCAGCCTGCTTTCAGTCGGTCGACCGGGCGGTCGACCATTCCATGCCACGGTCGACCGGGCGGTCGACCGGCATACTCCTGTGCACGTTGTGCACACCGGTCGACTGCCCAGTCGACCGGTTCCTCCTCCGGTCAACCGGACGGTCGGCCGAGGTCATTCTAGTCCTGCTTCACTTGTCGTTTCTCGCTCCTTTGTCTTCCGATCTCTGTGCTATCTTTCGATGTCTCCTCTATCTCCTCTCTCCCTATAATTCTCCATCTCGGTGAAGATTTTTCAAATCTGAGCCGATCTCCAACGAACTCCAGTTTATCACCTGGAGAAATCGACAAATGATCTGGGCGAAATCGACACACGGTCTTGACTTGAGCGCTCCGGATGAAATCGACACACGATCTCGGCGAAATCGACACACGATCTCGGCTTGGAACCTTTAGCTCAGCTATCCAACTGGAATGCACCATACATACGTTCCCATCACTTCACCTTAGGAGAAATACCATACGAGCCTACCAACGAACGTGTCTCTCACTCAGTAACTTTATGACCTTTCAAAGAATCATCATGAGCCAACACTGACTCTCCAATTGACTGGCTCTCTCCAGTCTACATTCTTCAGCTGACGGTCCAACCAAGTCTGAGTAGAGCACACCAAACACCATCATCGGCTTCAACAAACTGGATGCACACCCCTCCTATGCAAGCTTAACCATCTTCTCACTAGAAGATCAACTGTTCATCGAGATCACAATGCTTCACCTCTACGTGAAGTCTAACTCTTCATCTCTACGTGAAGTCTAACTCTCCACCTCTACGTGAAGTCCCAATCAGCTTCTCGAGAACCCAAACAGCTTCATACACGTTGCATCACCAAATATGGCTGCACCTTTACGGCTGCCTACTTACCTTACCCAAAGGATCAAGCCAACCGTAGTTCATTCAAATGAGCTCCATCAAGCTCAAGCACATGTACCTGAATCTTCAGCAGCGAACATATCTGGCTGAGTCATATGAACCTCCTCACTACCGTCATGGAGAATAACGGCCTTCAACTTGAGCTTGTCGCAGTCACAAGCTTGAGATTCATGCATCTTCATCCACGTGCGTGTTTTACTTTGGTTCCAATGGCTGCAAACAATTCGACATCTCATCAATGTCTTCAATCTGTTTAGTATCAACCCTGGCTACATGATCTCTACCCGGTGTCACATCCAGTGAAGTCTTCACTGATACCGAACCAACTGGAGATGGTAGAGTAGCATCAACCTCCACCCGCTGCGATACTTCCTTGGTCTCCGTCCTCTCCACATGCTGAGAGACGGTAGACTTTAACACTGAAGACTCATCATATGTGACATGCCGACTCAACACGATCTTCTTATTTTTGGGTCCCATAATCTGTAGCCTTTCATATTTCTCTTGACACCCAAAAACACAAACTTCTTTACTCGCGGATTCACCATGTCATTTTTGGCACTGAAGTAGGTCGGACTTCTAAATTCCCGCAGCAAACCATTATCTTGAGCAGCTTTTCCAGATCAAATTTCCAATAGAGTTTTACCTCCTATCGAAGTCAATCCATTTATGAGATGGCTAGCATACACAATCGCCTCAGTCCAAAACGATTTGTCTAATCTTGCATTAGACAACAACCACCGAACTTTCTCCAGCAAGGAACGGTTTATTTCCTTAGCCAACCCATGTATACCTTCTGTGAAGTGAGTACCAATACCAGTGTTCTGGCCAAATCGTAGGAATTGGTTCATGTATGTTTCAATATTACCAATCTGTAACTCCTTGATCTTCCTACCTGTCTGCTTCTCCATTCTTCCTTTCTACTTCACCAACATATCTAGGGCTTCACACCTTTGTCTCATGGGATATATCCAACAATGTCTAGATAAATTATCAATAAAGCACTGTGACCTCCAAGCGATGCAGTCTTAGTAGGTCCCCAAACGCTTACGTGAACACAATCAAGAAGACTTTCTGAGCGGTGAGTACTGGTGTTGAATTTTACCTTCTTCTTGCCCAGAACGTTGTGTTTACCCTCCAAGTTGCGATATCAGCACCTTCCAATGATCTCTTCTTTGCAGGAGCTTATAAAGACCTTTCACCTTATCCGACCTTCACCTGCCAGACCTTTGAGCAACCATCATCTGAAGAACTAGAAGTCTCCACCTGACCTGTAACCGTATTATCCTTCAAGTAGTAGAGATTGTTCCGGCGGACGCCCTTCATCACCACCATTGATCCTTTGATCATCTTGAGAACACCATCTCGTATAGATATCACAAGACCCAATGCTTCCAAAGTGCCCACAGAGATAAGATTCTTTTTTGAGTTGAGGTACATACCTCACCTCCTTCAGTTCTCGTACTATCCTATCAACCATCTTGACACGGACTGTGCTTATCCCTTATATATTACACGGATGATCATTACTCATGACCGTGTAACATACATCTAACTTCTCAAAACTAGAAAACCAGTGTAACACTTGCCTTAATTAAAGCATTACTTCCCCTAAATAATCATACCTTAAAGGAGTAATGGAAATTAGTATGCATGCATGATACCTTAGTTAAGCCATGCTTATTATATGAGTATGTATAAACAAGTGTATACATAAGTATTTATACACCCATGTATATAGGTATAAGAATACCCCACATGTGTTTGACTTATTACCACCATCCCCACCATGCTTGTACCTCATGGAGAGGGGGGAGAGACATGGAGCTTGGCATAGGGCATGGAGTAGAGTAGACTTGATGGGATATATAGGGGACACATGGCACATTATTATGGAGAGTTAGAGGCTATAAATAGAGGGGGATTGAAGGGGATTAGACATTTGGTTAAAAACCCTCTCTCTTCACAACACCCTCCCTCTCTTTCACTCCAGCAGCAGCAAAGCAACAACAGCAGCAGCAGCATCAGCAGCAAAGCAACAACAGCAGCAGCAGCAAAGCAACAGCAGTAGCAGCAGCAGCAGCAAAGGAGCAACAGCAGCAGCAACAACAAGGGGCAGCAGCAAAAATCAGATTATACCACTTTAGGGGTGAGTAGAACATGTTAATCTTAACAACATGATGAGTAGAATGAAATAGGAAATGAACTAAAACGTAAGAGATAAACAAGTACTTGACATTATGAATATTTTTGGGATCATGCATAGTTTGTGATATCAAGACATGCTAGCTAACTCATAAAGACTCATGTGTTTCAATTCCGCAAGTACTTACTACTTTTGTTTATGATTCCATGATATTATCATATGTCTTGCATATTGATATTATATGATGATATGATGTATTGGAGGAAGGGACCGGGTTGAACCGGAGGCGTAGAAGGGGAGATTATATAGTATATGTAATGGAGGAAGGGACCGGGTTGAACCGGAGGCGTAGAAGGGGAGATTTTATGGAGGAAGGGACCGGGTTGAACCGGAGGCGTAGAAGGGGAGATTATGTTGTGTATATATGGATATTACTAAGATAGAAATCCTATGATATAATCATAGAATAAATCCTTAACTTTTAAATCTGGAATCACTTCTTAACAGGCAATTTCTATGTAGAGTAGTCGACTTGGTCCCTGGGATAGTCGACTAAAAGTGTGATAATTAGGCAGATATACTGCTGGATAGCAGGATTAGTCGACTACATATAGACTGTAGTCGACTAATCCCAGATACAGAGAGCAAACAGAAAGTTAACAATCTGTTTTTGACAGTTTTAGTCGACTATAGTCGACTTACTAGTCGACTAATATATTGGATTAGTCGACTACACCAGGAGGGTAGTCGACTATAGGTGACAAACAGAGAGTAACACAACTTTTGACCCAGAATTAGTCGACTATAGGGAACCTTCAAGTCGACTAGTACTTGAGTTAGTCGACTACACCAAGGAGGGTAGTCGACTACATAAATCCCTGGCTGTTAGTAAAGAAGCAGGTACGTGTGGAGCAAAGTTAGTCGACTATAGCTTCAGAATTAGTCGACTTACGGTTAGCCTTAGTCGACTATTGGGTGGCCTAGTCGACTAGCAAGGCCTTGTTACTGTGTTCTGTTTTGATTCCTGGTTAATTATAAAATCTTATAAAAATAGTATAACGACACACATGTCATCCGGGTAATTTAGCCATGAATACCTACTTGATAGGCATATTTAACTATTGTTTTACTCACTGAGCCGTCAAGCTCACTCTATTCTAACTCCACCTACAGGTTTGGACAAGGGCAAGGGACCCGCTTAAGGGCAATTGCGCGGGCAATCATCACCGGAACCACTGTTTTAGAAGTTACTTTTTTTATGTATATGATTTTGTATAAACATGCGTACTTTAGCTGGGTATCACCCTTGACTTGTAATTTTTAAAGGACCTGGTGTTGGACTCTAACTGTGTATGTATATATATCCTGATATGATAATTATAGACTGTGTTTCTTATAGATTTTCGAACCATGGTGTTAACATGATAAGTCTCCATGTTATATTAGTAGAAATTCTGATCTATAGTGAAGAGTTCTGATGATTATATTGGAAGTGTTTATACCTTGATGGGCCCCACGTTTGGATTATACGAAATATTTGTGGTAAAATGGAAAATTTCAAACTGGGACCGTTACAGTTGGTATCAGAGCAATGGTTTAGAAGTAGAAGGAGTAAGAGATGATGAAATTGTTAGGTTTATACGTGCAGACATGTGATCATAGTTAAGTAGTTGGTCTTATGTGTCAAGGAATATATTAAATTATCTATTGAATCTAAGTCATTCTGAAGACATAAGACTTATGAGTAGACTAAGGATAAGTATAGTTACCAGTGTGTCTATTTATGCTGCTTCTCGACGATAGCCGTATGATTGAGACTATTTCATGGACTTGAGATTGATACGACCTTTCTGTTTACATATAGATGGGGGACTCCGATGTATACTGGCCAGTCTCTAGCTCCGATAGCTCGAGTGAGAGCTGGGTGGCAGATTCCATGGACTGGGGGTACGAGTTGGACGAAACTGATCCAGCGGAAACGATTGTACCCTTAATTTGGGTAGATTGTGAGGAGGTGAGTCGCGGGCATCTAATGAGCCTGAACCAACCAATGTTGACACAGAAAGGTTTGTGGGAGACTCACTGGAGATAGCAGTGACGGAGCACTCTAGCACGACGAAAGAAGAAACCCGAAGGGGATTTACCTATGGAGGCGTCTTTTGGAACGAAAAGTGGGAAGAGGATATGGATCTTTATGATGACTTAGATGACTGGTGCTGCGCCGGGGACGAATCACCGGAAGAAGACCCCGAGGAAGATATGGATGATAGCAGCACTAGCGGAGATTCTAGTGGGGACACTCTACCCTACGAAGGGTGAACCTTAGAGACCGCACTTTTGATGTATATACATGTATAGGCCTAGTATGTTAGGTGATGGATATCCTTAGGGTTGTTGTATGTACCCTGGCATATATCTTATGAATGCACATGGGTTAGTCGGGATATCCAAGAAGGAAGGCATGTCAGCATAATACCTTTTGTATCCATGATGGATGTAACTATATATATATATATATATATATATATATATATATTATATATATATATATATATATATATAACCAGTTGCTTGTTTTCAAAAGTAATGTTATTAACATGATTGCCTGAGACTAAAGTTTTATCCCAATGCATTCCTATATTGTGTAGTATGTTGATTAGACGCCCTTATTTTTATATATATAGGGAGAACAAATGGATTTGAACCAACTACCCCCTGATGAGTCCCTGTCGCTCGATACGACATACTACAGTGAGATGGGGAGTGCACCCCCCGTGAACAATGATGGAGACTCTGAAGTTCAAATGAGAGGAAATGAGGGAACTCCAGGGGTAATGCCAGAGTGGCTCGCACAACTAATGACCAGAGCGAGCAGTAACAACTCCCACCGAGCACTGGAGCAGTTTCAGAAGATGAAACCGCCCGTATTCGAAGGAGAAGCGGACCCCTTACAAGCCGAAGCATGGCTTCTTCAAATAGAAAAGATCCTAGAAGTTATGAGCTGCACTGATGAACAAAAGTGTCCTTCTCTTCTTTTATGTTCCAGAAGGAGCGGAACATTGGTGGAGGGCAGTGAAGCATAGTATGAAGAATGCAAGGGAATCAATCACCTGGGAATTCTTGGTGAATAAATTCACTGAGAAATACATTCCGGAGACAGCCAGAGATAAAATGGCGACAGAATTCTTGGAACTACGTCAAGGTTCTATGAATGTATCCCAGTATGATCAGAAATTCACTCAGCTATCCAGGTATGCTGATGCCTTGGTAAGGAGTGAAGCAGAAAAGACAAAGAGGTTCGTAAAGGGCCTAAGATCGGATATTCGTGGCCGACTGATTCCATTACAACTGAGGAATTATCTCCAGGCAGTAGAAAGAGCTTTGGAGGTAGAAATGGACATACAAGAAGGTCAGGGAGACTGGGTGGAAGGAACTCCCAATTCTAAGCGCCCCCGTTATCAAGGACCTCCAATGATGACGGCATCAGGATCCACCAGTAGCAAAGGGCCTGGTTTTAACACCACTTTTCATAGAGGAGGAGGGGGCCAGAGGCGGGAGAACATGGCTGAGAAACAGAGACACCCCCTCGAAGACACAAGCTACCTCTGCGTCCCATCCCAGAATCTCGGAGGCTCCCTGGTGTCAGAGGTGTAGAGTAAACCATTTTGGAAACTGCCTCCTAGACAGGTCTTGTTTTAATTGTGGAGAGGTGGGACATCTAAGGAAAAATTGTCCGACAATGCGTGGAAGCCAAGGGCCGAGTAGAGGAAGTGGAAGGCCGACCATGAGGACGAATCCTCCCAGAGGACAAGCCAATAATGCCCCACGTCCTGCTGCAACCTAGTCATCGGTTCAGCAACCTCGGGTGCAAGGCAGAACCTTCGCATTAACCCACCGGGAAGCAATGGCCTCGAATGCAGTGGTGGAAGGTATGATCTCCATATCAGGACATATTGCCCATGCATTATTTGATCCTGGAGCTACTCATTCATTCGTATCTAGTGCTTTTGCTTATAAACTAAATCAAGTATCAAACCCCTAGGATTTCAATTGGTTGTGTCCACACCTATAGGGAAAATTTGATAGCTAGCACTAGATATGCGAATTGTGAAGTGATAATTGGAGAAATGAAAACATCCATTGATCTGATTAAGCTAGGTGAAATGGAGTTCGATGCCATACTAGGAATGGACTGGTTGTCTGCTTGTAGTGCTCATGTGGATTGTAATAAGAAGAGGATTATCTTTAAAATGGAAGGGACTCCGGAGTTTATTTTTGAAGGAGAAAAAGTTAGTTGTGATATACCTCACATATCAGCCATCAAGGCCACCAAGTTAATGAAGCAAGGGTGTCAAGGATTCCTGCCTTCGGTATTGGATACCACCAGGACTGATGTAAATATTAAGACTATTCCAATTGTGAATGAGTTCCCTGATGTGTTCCCGTAAGACTTACCAGGCCTGCCCCCATATCGGGAAGTAGAATTTACAATAGATGTAATACCCGGTACTGCCCCAATTTCTAAGGCACCGTACCGCATGGCCCCTGCAGAAATGAAAGAACTTAAAACTCAATTGCAGGACTTATTAGACAAAGGTTTCATTCGGCCAAGTGTATCTCCCTGGGGAGCGCCTGTACTATTTGTAAAGAAGAAGGATGGGAGTATGAGACTATGTGTTGACTACCGGAATTGAATAAGGCAACTATCAAGAATAAGTACCCTCTTCCTCGAATTGATGACTTATTTGATCAACTACAAGGGTCTTGTGTATTTCTAAGATAGACCTTAGATCAGGATATCATCAGTTGAAGGTTAAACCTGAAGATGTGTCCAAATCGGCTTTCCGGACGAGATATGGACACTTTGAATTTCTAGTCATGCCTTTTGGACTCACTAACGCCCCGGCAGCATTTATGGACTTAATGAATCGGATGTTTCAACCATATCTAGACCAGTTTGTAGTGGTATTCATTGATGATATTTTGGTCTATTCAAAGAATATAGAAGATCACAAGAAACATCTTAATACTGTCCTTCAAATCTTGAGGGAGAAGCAACTCTATGCAAAGTTGAAGAAATGTGAATTTTGGTAGAACAAGTAGGTTTTCTTGGCCATATCATATCTAAGGAGGAATATCAGTAGACCCGGTAAAAATCGAAGCAATCCGAGACTGGCCTAGACCCACTAATGTTACTAAAGTTCGAAGTTTCTTGGGATTAGCTGGGTACTACAGAAGATTTGTAGAAGGATTTTCTCTAATTATAGCACCAATGACTCAATTAACTAGAAAGAATAAGAAGTTTGCATGGGGAGAAGATCAAGATAGGAGCTTCCTGGAGATTAAAGTTAGACTGACATCTGCTCCTGTCTTAATTGTACCTTCGGGGACTGAAGGATTTGTCTGTAAGATCACCTAGAGGGGGGGTGAATAGGTGATGGCTAATCTAATGGTCACTTATGAACAAATAATGCGGAATTAAAACTAAGTTGACCGAATTAAACTTCTTTTAATTGAACACTTATGTATAACACAAAGAGTGTTGCCGAATTCCCCTTGCGAGGCTCTGGACAAACTCCTCTAGATTCCCCTTGAATGGGTTGAGGTGCCGCGTTGGCTCTCTTGGTTGAATACAAGTGTTAGACAATCAATCCCAAGCAATTATGTAATACCCCGTTCCCAGAATACGTACTTAGTTGCGTATTCAGATTTTCGATCGTATTTTTCGATTTACTTCCTGTATTTATTCTGTATTATGAATTCCTTATATGGTTGTTTTGTCTTGGATTTGGATTCGTGGACTCGGAGTTAGCCCCAGTCTGAACCGAGGACCTAATCCTAATGTATTATTCGATTTAGTCTTTCTGATAATTAGATTTGACCGATTTTAGTTTTAAAGATCATTTTCAAATATTATATATTTTCTATGATTTTCTAGATTTTTCCTGAATTAAAATGAAAATCTTCAAAACCGGTGTCGACCAGTGCCGCTGATCGATTCCAGGATTTTTATTTCACAAACAGCTAGGAATTTCTAGATGGGTCTTTAGACTTTATCTCTTAGAATCACATTTCTTATTTAAATACTTTTTCTGAAGATTTATGAATTTATGAAAATTCCACCGGAGTCGGTAGCAAATTGATTCCGGGATTTTTAGTTTTAAAACTATAAAGTATTTCTTAAAACGGATTTCACTATGAGTCTTAGAATATTATTATTGATTTTTGGTATAATTTACGAGTCGTTCCGAGATACTTGAATTTCGGACGATTTCGGTATTTTCCGAAATGTTTTCCGTATCCTCGACTTAAACCCAGAAATCTGTGTTTCCGATATTTTCATTTTCAAGTTAGAGAAATATCTTCTCTTTTATAAATTCTTTTTCCCTTTTCCTTTTTCCTTATTTCTCTTCCTTCCTCCACAATCCACAAGAATTTCAATTCCAAAATTCCATTTTCTCCACACACTTCCACTCACTTCCTCATTAATGCCCCTCTCTCTCTCTCTCTCCCATGGCCGGCCAAGTGGCCAAAAGAGGGACACTCATCCCCTCCCCCTATTTGATATTAAGCCCCTCTCTTCTACTTTAATTGCATCACCTTCACAAATCCAAAAAACCTATAATATCTTTCCTTTTACATTTCATTTCTTTTTTCATTTTCTCTTCACCAAGAACCAAAGCCCTAATCTCCAACTCCTCTCCATCTCCACCACCACAACTACTCCAACCTCTTTCCTTCATCATCTTCCTCTTTCATATCCATGGAAACCATCACCACAAGGTCATCAACTCCAACAAAACCTCATCTTTTTCTTCATCATCAACTTCCATCACTACCACCCTCACTCCATTACCAACCACTCCTTTTGGTGAGTAATTTCAATCACCAAGACTTGATTAATTCCTAGTATACTTAAGTTTACATATCATGTTCACTTGTGTCTTCAAATCATGATTATTTGGTCATCAAACAAAACCACCAAAATCTGTTCTGTTTGCTGTTTCCAGACGATTAGTCGACTAGACCTATAGATTAGTCGACTAGAAACCCTTAGTTGAAACGTAACCTTTCTGGAAACACAGTTTTAGTCGACTAGACCAAATTACCAGTCGACTAGAGACCCTTAGTCGACTACACCCTTGACCCTAGTCGACTAACCTTTCCTAAACCAGAAACCCAAACTCTCTGTATCACAGTTTTAGTCGACTTACGTACCTGTTAGTCGACTATAGATCACTGTTAGTCGACTACCCTTTCATCTTAGTTCGACTAACTTTTCCTGAAATAGAATCCAACTCTCTGGAACCCAGTTTTAGTCGACTATACCAGACCGTTAGTCGACTTGAGTCCACTATTAGTCGACTAACCATTCCACCTAGTCGACTAACTTTGCCTATCTGTTATAGTTGATTTCTTTCTTGAACATGAACCTTATCCTCTAGACTTACATCACATATAGGTATTAGTTGACTTGTCACTTGACAAACATCATCTTCCCTTCTCTCTTCTCTCTCCTCTTCACTCTACATATTTATATCACAGGTTATGGCGCGTCCCAAGTTCCATGGATTCGGATTCTTTCGGCATGTTGATGATTTAGGCGAGTAGTCTCGCTCTTCTCTATTTGAGTTTCCCGTTTCGTCGGGTCGATAAGTATTTCGCTTCTTATTTCCATATTCATGTATTGCACTACAATTGCTAGTATTATGGTAGCTTCATCTTGTACTTGTACCATGCTTATGATATGCTTGTTTCTTCTTCATCATATACCATGCGTGGCCGACCCTTCGTGGTCGTTAGACTTTGAGTTACTTCCATGTTACCATTTGCCATTACTTCAGACCTGTCAGTTACATGCTACCTTTTAATACATGTATATCACTTTGGCAACTGTGTTATTACCTGACCATCTGACATGCCACTATTTGGCAAGACCTTCTTGTTATGTCATGACTTACCAGATTATCATCCATCTCTTATCATGTTTAGTTACTTGCTAATATCATCATTCTGTCATGCTATCACTCAACACCCAGCATGATATACTTGACTTTGTGATTATCATGTTTACGGGAATCCTGTCTTGTTTTTATGGAACTAAGTGCCACACAGAGCAAAGTGCCACACCATACTCGGTGGGGCCACCTCTTGAATCTGTGGGGGCCACCTCTAGAATCCATCCCCTCAGAACAAAGTGCCACACCATACTCGGTGGGGGCCACCTCTTGAATCTGTTGGGCTATTCCTGTTATGTCCAGTTATTCCCGTAATCTGATAATTATGTTAATAAGCCATAAAAAGGACAACTTGTATGGGGAATGGGAGGAAGTGATGGATGCCGGAATGATATCTTGCTTATAGTATGGGAATAAAATGTATTGGCGGTAGTGTTAGTGGGACTTTGGGCCCACAGGAGATTCGTGTTAGGGGGACTTTGGGCCTCCAAACTGGTTCCAGGTGTATGGAAACTACTATAAGAAGCTCTATCAGTTCTCCATCTATTTCCAATAACAAACCTTGCTTTACTAGGATATGGATCTATGTGCGCTGGGACGCTAGATCACATAGCTAGATATCAGGTAAGACAAGTAATAATAATAATAGATTCCAGTTATTGATTCTTGTTACACTTGCTATGCATGTTATGATTTCCGATATGTATTCCCGTTTGACTGTCATATGATTTGCGACTCTGATTCTATACGCTTGGATTTCTGTGGCATGAGATAATGGTATATAGATGAGGTTTCCTTGTTTGGATTATTCCTTCGATGTATTAGTCTCATGGGACCGTGACTTAAGCGTATACAATCACTTTTGCTTGTAATCAGCTTCACTTGGTTTTCCTGTTTTATGATGATTAGGTCATACCTGTTCATATATACTTCATTTGTGTTCTAACCCTCCTGTCCTCTGTACTTGACACTTGTGCTCCTCCTGGCTCGCCACCTGGCATCCATATTCCTACTCGCCTGGGGAGTTTCACTGACTCCCCTGGATTCTCATGTCCAGGTCATGGAGTTTGGAGCGAGTGGAAGTCCCCCGTTACTGCTCAGAGTGGCGCAGCGGTAGCGTGGATCTCCAGCCGACCGCCCAGAGCCACATTCTTCTAGGCCCCCTATGAGTCTCTCGAGTTTTTCTTTTAAACTCGTGAGTAACTTTTATACTGTTTATACTTGTACCTTTCCTTGTATTCCCGCTGTTCATCTATGTATACCTTTTGTACTCTCGCATTTGCGCATCAGTGATATAATATTATTGTAATATTGGATCACTTCTGGTGATAACTTTGTAATTGTATATATGTGTTGGAATGTATAATGCACCATTTGCTTCCGTACTCTGATTCTTGTCTGTACTGATGCTTAGCGTATATACGGGAAGGTACTTCGGACTTACGTATATACGTTGCAGTGACGACCCCGTATTCGTGAATCGGGGCGTTACAGGATGGTATCAAAGCTTAGGCTCTAAACATCTTCAGTACGTCCAGACGGCAAATTAATGGTAAAGTGATTTGCAACTGGAATACATGAGTCTTGGTTATACATTCCAACTACAAGTGCAGAGTTATCTATTCTTGACTATCTTTCCTTTGATTCCTAATTTCTCCTATTCTTATTCTCCTATTCTTTCCCTGTTTTGTTTTATGAAGCCTTATACTATCTTAAGATATGACTAGACTAGAGAGGTAGTGGCTGGTTCTGAATGAAGCTATTATGTGATCTCTTCGGCCAATTCTATGAAGCTCGGTATTCTCCAGATCGATCTTGATCTGGCTATCTTTCAGAAGTCAGCAGTTGAAATTCTCTACGGGTATTCTATATTATCGGTCTTCCTTATTATTATGCTCGGGATTATCAGGGTTTCTTTATCTCAGTATTCTGGCTTATGCTCGGAGGACTATCAGGTATGTAGTACAACGGGAATTCTAAAGATTTATACAGCCGGAAGTGCGGAGGATGATTATTGTTCAGTCTGTTGGCCCAAAGGCCTATCACTCTAGTTTTGATGATGATCAACTCATGAAGTCATGATTGCTAATGATCTTGTTTAATTAGTGACAGATTCTTTATCAAGATCTTAGTAGGTGCAAATCTCAACAAAGGATTAAATGTCAAGATTTGGAGCTAGCACGGGGTGATCCAAGGAGCTTTGGATCAAGCTTGGACCAAGTCAAGAAGATGAGAAGCCTTCAAGTGAAGACTTCAAGAAGATAAAGACTTGTGTCTAGGTATAAGATTTTGTTTTTGTTTTAGAAAAAAATGTAAAGGATAGAATAGTTAGTGGATTGCTCAAGTCATATCACACACCACACTCTTGAGATTTAATTGTCTTTTCATAAAAGAATTTTTAGTTAGAAAAGACTCTTTCTTTTTGGTAAAAAGATTTTTCATTGGACAAAATACATGTCTTGGTTTTTGATGTTATCTATAGTTCATATCTTTAAACCAAAATCATGATTAGAGCTTTATGTCAAAAAAAAAAAAAAAAAAACATAGATATTCCATATTGATTGTGTAGTGGATCATATACATACACACCATGCTTTTAAATGAACTCAATATCTTTTTTTTGTATTTGATAAGATTTAGAAAACAAGTTTGGAAAAACATGTTTTGGAAAAATACATTTTGGTTCTTGAGCTAATATTTCCAAGTTACAAAAAAGACCAAAACATCTATAACATGTCTTGATTTTGTGCAAGCATGTTTGTCCTTCATAGTATATTGGTAAAACTATTTTGTAGAATTTCTATGTATTTTTAGGATTTTATAAAAAGATTTTAAATCCTGTTTTCAGACCTGGAGACTGGCTGACAGGCCAAGTCGGTCGACCGGACCGGTCGACCGATGTGCACAGCCTTGTGCACACTGCCAGCACAGTGGCCGGTCGACCGGGTCGGTCGACCGACCAGGAGAGCTTTGCTCTCTGGAAATATCAGTCGACCGAGCCGGTCGACCGATAGAGAGTTTGCTCTCTGCTCCAGGAAGTCGGGTCGACCGAGCCGGTCGACCGGAGGCTCCAACGGTCGGATTTTTGACCGTTGGCGGTCGACCGGGCCGGTCGACCGGTAGCACTGACACAGCCCCAACGGCTCTTTTTCTAGCAGCCTATAAAAGGGGGTCTTGTCAACTGTTTTTGAGGTTAAGTTTTTGGAGATTTCTTGAGTAGTTTTTTCTGATACTTTTAGAAGAGTTTCTCCACAAGATTTAAGTGCAATACTTCCAATCAAAGGAAGAGATTTTATCAAGAGAGTGTAAAAAGTGATTCTTTGAGTTTTCCTCCATAGCTTTCTTTCCTTGCTTTCTCACACAAACACTTGAGCATCCATTGAGCTATTCATCCTATAGGAGAGTGTTGTAGTGAGAGTTTTTGTAAGGTGATCAAAGTGTTGTGATCACCAAGGAGATTTTACTTTGTACTTTGAGGAGACGGGCAAGTGTGCTCGTTGTGGTGTGGAGTTCGGGTGTGAACTCTTGTGGTGGTTTGAGGTGCGGCCTCGACGAGCCGGTGGGCTTGTGGTGTGTAAGGGACTAGAGAGTCCGAGGGCTTGTAGGTGTTGCGGCACCGATGAGAGATCCGGTGGGATCTTGCATAGTGGAAATCCTTCGTGTGTCGAAGGCGGGGATGTAGAGCAAGTGTGCTCGAACCTCGAAACAAACCTTTGTGTTTGCGATTGCTCACTCTTGCTCTCTTTCTCTCTTTGTCTCTTTTATATCTTGCATTACTTTCATTGTCTTTACTTTACATGCTTGATATACCCTTGTGCTTAAATTGCTATACTTGCTTGGGATTGTTGTTAACACTAGTATTCAACCAAGAGAGCCAACGCGGCACCTCAACCCATTCAAGGGGAATCTAGAGGAGCTTGTCCAGAGCCTCGCAAGGGGAATTCGGCAACACTCTTGAGTTTATACATAAGTGTTTAATTAAAAGAAATTTTAATTTGGTCAACTTAGTTTTAATTCCGCATTATTTGTTCATAAGTGACCATTAGATTAGCCATCACCTATTCACCCCCCCTCTAGGTGATCTTACAATTGGTATCAGAGCCAAGTGCTCTTGATACTAGGTCTAACAACCTAGAGTTAAAGATCCTCTTTTAGGCTAATCACAAGATTTGTACACACACAATGGACTTCATGTCACCACCCACCTTTGACACTCTTAACATCCAAATTTGGAAGGTTAGATGTCTTTGTTCCTCAAAGGACTTGGCCTTAGTGTATATCTTGCCACAACTAATAAAGAATATTGCTTAAATGGTAAGAACATTGAGGCTAATACAAAAGCCCTACATGCTTTAAGATCTACCCTAAATGATGTTTATTTATCTAGGGTTGCTAATCTTGATTTGGCTTTTGTAGTTTGGAATACCTTGATCTCCCTTGGCGAAAATGAACATACTATGCGGGGAGCGATTCGGACGTTGGAAGCGACATCTCCAACGTATGCTATATGGTCCAAGGGGATAACCCCCTTGAGGTAAACTCCGAATCCGATCCGAGGATGAGGATGTTAATATGTCATATGATGAGCTATCTACTTTTTGTCATCTATTGCTTGAAAAATATGACATGTTAAGAAAAGATTATAAAAAGATGAAAAAGGAATTTGATTGCATGCATGTAGAGAATGATGCATTTAGAAACAAATTGCATGTTTAGAAAAGATAACAAAAATTTGAAAAAGGATTTTGATGCCATGCTTATTGAAAAAGATTCATTAGAAAATAAATGGCATGCTTAGAAAAAGAAAATGAGTTTTTAAAAAATGAGAATGTTTCCCTTATGTCTAAATTAAATAATTTATGTAAAGGAAACATTGATTTGAAAATAAAATTGATATGGTGGAAAAACAAAAGAAGTTTGTTTTTCAAGAAAATAAATCTTTAAAAAGAAAATTTGTTGAAAAAGAAAAGGATAATTTTTTTCAAAAGAAAAAGAAAAATGATTCTTTATCTCACCATGCTTTACATCCCACAACTAATGAGATTAAGAATTTGAAAAATAAGATAGAAAATTTGAGCTCTAATTCGAGCACATGTGCATTCAATCATTCTAAGTTGGAATCTTTGTTTCAAAAGAAACAAGTTCCCCATGCTCATGCACATACACATCATCTCATGCTTATGTTGCACATCACGATCACAATCACACTCATAAGCATCATGATAGGGTGTACACTTGTACACATTGTGGTCGCAAAGACCATTTAGCAAAATATTGTTTTGATAAGAAGCATAACTTATATTTTGCTATGTCTAAAGGATTTTGGGTTCCTTATAATAAAGCTAACCCCAAAGGACCCAAGAAAATATGGGTACCAAAATCCCCACCTTGTGTATTTGATGTAGGTGAGGAATCTCTCAAAACGTGAGAGATTTGGTGCCTTGATGGTGGGTGCATTTGAACTAAAATGACACAAACTTGGAGCACCGCTATCAAGGAATTTTGGTGGGTCAACCACCATGCTTGGAGCTTTGGAGTTGGTAACAACCTCTAAACTCCTAATTTTATGTACATGCTTTTAATTTCATATGTCATATAGCATGTTCATGATTTTATTTGATTTGTGCTTCATGTGGCATTTACATGCTTAAATGTAGAATGTGTCAAAACTTGCATTTATACATATATGAATAGTGAACTACAATTGACTCATACATATTTGTACTTCATGCTCATTTGTATCCACTATATGCATGTGTATAGGCTAGTTTTGATGATTCGGTCATTTATACTTGTTATGCCTATCTTTGATTTTACTTCATGTATATGTTTGTTTAATTCAAATCTAATAAATATACATGTATACCCTTGAGTCATTTGCCTTCATGCAATATATATTTGGACTCTTTTAGATTTGGGATATGTATGCATATTGTTAGAATTGGATAAATCATACATATACCATGAAGATTAGTATTTTAAATAAATAATAAAAATTGATGATTTCATGTTTTTGATTTGTATTAAAGATTAAAACATGTGTAAAACAAAGTGATTTATGATCTTTTGAGTTTGATGACTACTTTTCATGAAATGCTATTACATAACCTTTGAACACTCATCTTTTATTCAAAAATATATTTATGAGCTTTATGGACTATGAGTGCTTGGATTTTTTATGTACTTAGTCTCATTCATGAAAAACATATGATTTGACATATTTGAAGGATCTTTAACTAGTTTTCAAAAACAATTTTATACGTTATGTATTCTTCAAATAGTTTTTGAGATTGTCACATGATTCAATTTTTCTTAAAATTTAATGCTTCATGATTTGAATATTAGTTTATATGTTAGTTTTTTGTCAACACTAGGATTTATACTTGAACATATCATGGGCCTCAAAAAGATCTATTAGTAAGTGTGCTTAAATGCTTATTTGAACCCTTGAAATGTACTTGTATTGCTTAGTTTTGATGATTCATACATATTTAAACTTATGTTCACCTTTTGGATTGATTTATGATCATTGCCTTTTATTTCATGTATATGTGTATTTTGCCAAACCTTAAAATATACATGTATAACTCTTGATCTTTTGCCTTCAATGCAAATCCATTCATATAGGCTCACTTGAGTTTAAGAGATATGTATGTATATTTATGTATTGTCAAAACATACATCTATCTTGACATAGATTTTGTTTTCAATGATTTATAAAAAATGTGAGATAATTTTGATGTTTATGATTTTCTAAGGGATATTGTACCTTATTGCCATTTTCATGATGCCATGTTTCACATAACATTAGTACACTCACTTCTTTTGAAACTATTTGGACTTTATAGATTAGAGTGTTTGAGGGTTTTGTGTTTCATTGCTATTTCATGAAAATCCTTAGATTTATTCCTTGATAGAAGGATTTCGTACTAGTTGTTAAACACTCTCATTTAACTAGTTCGATTCTTCATGTGTTGTTAATGCTAAGCTTAATTCAAATCTTATTTTTCAAGCTTATGCATTAGATTTTAAATGGTATCAATATTTTTTTATTTGATATCAAAGAGAAAATTCAAAATTTGTTTTGATAAAATAGAATTAATGATTTTGTTTTGATGAGAAAAATTCAAAATTTTTGATTTGTATTGCCCTCCTTGACTTCTTTATTTTTGACATAACGGGGGAAAATTTGTTGATTTGATTTTCCTTTGAACCCTTTGTTGATGATTGACAAAAAGGGGAGAAGTATTGGTGTTTTTGTTTTGATATATATGCATGATTTCCTTGCTTAAGGGGGAGAAGTATTTGTCCTTCTTACTTAAGGGGAATTAAGATTTGTATTTATGCATATGTGTTTTTGATTTATGCAAATAGGAGTAAAAAGATTTTGATTTATGCTTGTTGCATCTCCATATTTGCATCCATATTCATGTTCTTCATGATCATATTTATTATTTATTTGTGTATGCATGAGTTAAGGGGAGCTTCTTTGAAGCTTTACTTTAATCCATGCATATATACTTCATGAGTTTTGTCATCATCAAAAAGGGGGAGATTGTTGGCCCAAGGCCTATCACCCTAGTTTTGATGATGATCAACTCATGAAGTCATGATTGCTAATGATCTTGTTTAATTAGTGACAGATTCTTTATCAAGATCTTAGTAGGGCAAAGCTCAACAAGGATTAATGTCAAGATTTGGAGCTAGCACGGGGTGATCCAAGAGCTTGGATCAAGCTTGGACCAAGTCAAGAAGATGAGAAGCCTTCAAGTGAAGACTTCAAGAAGATAAAGACTTGTGTCTAGGTATAGGATTTTTGTTTTTGTTTTAGAAAAAAATGTAAAGGATAGAATAGTTAGTGGATTGCTCAAGTCATATCACACCACACACTCTTGAGATTTAATTGTCTTTCATAAAAGAATTTTTAGTTAGAAAGACTCTTTCTTTTTGGTAAAAAGATTTTTCATTGGACAAAATACATGTCTTGGTTTTTTGATGTTATCTATAGTTCATATCTTTAAACCAAAATCATGATTAGAGCTTTATGTCAAAAAAAAAAAAAAATAGATATTCCATATTGATTGTGTAGTGGATCATATACATACACACCATGCTTTTAAATGAACTCAATATTTGTTTTTGTATTTGATAAAGATTTAGAAAAACAAGTTTGGAAAAACATGTTTTGGAAAAATACATTTTGGTTCTTGAGCTAATATTTCCAAGTTACAAAATAGACCAAAACATCTATAACATGTCTTGATTTTGTGCAAGCATGTTTGTCCTTCATAGTATATTGGTAAAACTATTTTTGTAGAATTTCTATGTATTTTTAGGATTTTATAAAAGATTTTAAATCCTGTTTTCAGACCTGAGACTGGCTGACAGGCCAAGTCGGTCGACCGGACCGGTCGACCGATGTGCACAAGCCTTGTGCACACTGCCAGCACAGTGGCCGTCGACCGGGTCGGTCGACCGACCAGGAGAGCTTTGCTCTCTGGAAATATCAGTCGACCGAGCCGGTCGACCGATAGAGAGTTTGCTCTCT